>NIVC01003013.1:112500-125427 GCA_002269645.1 Macrostomum lignano | reverse complement strand
AAATGAAACTCTTGTACACCGACACAGACAGTTTTATTATGGACATTCAAACAGAAGACATTTATCAGGACATGCTGCAGCAAAAAGATTTGTTTGACTTGTCTGAGTATGATGAATCTTGCAGGACACAGAATGGGCGATCAAGTGTTTGACGCTACTAACAAGAAGTGATTGGGAAAATGAAGGACGAGATTGCTGGTGACATAATCACTGAATTCATTGGGTTGAGAGCAAAGTCCTATTTTTAAATGTGAGTCGTCAGACCCAATTAAAAAATCAAAGGGAATTCCGAAACGTGTGGTTAGGAAGGAAATTAATGAAGCTGAATACAGAGACGCTTGAATTGCAACAAAAAGACATCACATGAGTTCTCAAAGCTACAATCTAAAACCATATTATTTCACACAATTCAGCAAAAGAAGATTGGTCTGTCAGGTGCAGATAACAAGAGATTCATTTTTGATGACAATATTAACAGTCTACCGTTCGGGCATTGGAGATTAGGCTTAGGAGATTGGGTTTAGGAGGTTGAGGTTGGGTTAGGAGATTAGGAGATTGGGTTTAGGTTTAAGAGAAAGTTTAATAAAACTCAAAAAATGACGACAAATAACTTTCTGGAAGATTTGGCTAACGAACTGGAAAATCCCAAACTTTTAGAGGAATATTTATGAGGGACACTCTGCCTGATTTCCTCTAAGAAAGGAATGCGGCATCATGAACTTTGACACCACCGATAAGCCAGGATCTCATTGGGTTTGCTGGGTGATTGATCCGATCGCAAGCACAAGTGTTATTACTTCGATAGCTATGGGCGGCAGTACCAGAAGAGCTAAGAAATTATATGAAGGGAAAAAGAATAAAAAAAATTTATCGCTCAGACTTTATTCTCAAGGTCTTAGCAGTGATATTTGCGGTGAGCTGTGTATGACTGTTTTGTTTGCAATGACCAAAACACGAAAGACCTACAAGGAAATTATTCGTACCTGTGTTTCATAGGGGTTCATTGTGCATTTCTCGTTGTCCTTACCGAATTTCTCGTTGTCCTTCTTTCCGCATAATGTTGAAGAACTTTTCGAGTTCATTTCTCAGCTGACTCATGTCATCAGTCCGACCATGTTCAAGTTCATTCGAATTGATTGTTCATAAAGATCCTGAATGGTTTTGAACTCATCCTCTGAAATGAACTTATCCTCGATTGCCCTTGAAATGTACCCTATGATTGAAGTGTGCACCCCTTTCTCTTTTACTTGCTTCTCCTGTAGCTGCTTTAGTTTTTTTCGCCTGTTTCGCGCTAATGCTCCAGTAATTGCTGAAATAAGTCCACATGCAGCACCAGCAGAGCCGAGCGGGATTGCGATTGGGGCTGTGATGACTGGCAACACTGAGACAGCTGCAGCAGACCCAGTTAGAACACACACAGATCCTAGAATCATATTGCTGTAGTCGAAAAATTTACAGTGGCTGTCATAGCGCTTAATTTTCTTTGTGTTGTGGAAAATATTTTTTTCAAGATCATCTCGCATTTTTTGAATCTCCACTAGTCGAAACTGCTGAGAGTTACAAGTAATGACGGGGTAGAGTTTTTGTTGCTCATATTGAGGTGCATTCAGATTCGGTGCATTCAGGCTTTGTGTGTTCGAATTCGGTGCCATTGGTTTGGTGCTGTCGGTATTTTAGGTTCAACGTATTGAGACTGATCGTATAGAGAATTTTGTTGGCCATTTTTTTCTCTAGAAAAAATAAAAAAATTACAAAACTACCGGTTGAAAGATCTGTTTTCTTTTTGATAATTCCATCTGCACCGCCGGTTGTCTGGGCGGCTCTCGTGACGCCGGAGGATCGCGAGTCCAGCAGGCAGCGGCTGGGCGGCTGACGTTTGAGAGCGTGCCGGATTACTCCGGTGGGGTCCAGAGCTCCTTCTACTCGATCTGTAGACATGACCGGACGAGCAGTAGATTCTGCTTCATCAATAGCAATATCACGAAGATTGAGTGTTCTCTCCAGACGATCAAGCCTCCTTAGTATTTTACCCCAAGAGCTATACATTCCGTTTAGATAGCTACTGTGTGATACATCCTTTCTCTTTAATGCTTCAAGTCTTTCTTTGATTCGATCATGCAACGATGTTGACTGAGTCATGAACTCTTCTAAATTCCTCACTTTACCTGTGTTGGTTGCGACGTTTTCTTTAATTCTATCATGCAACGCTGTTGACTGGTTCATGAACTCTTCTAAATTATTCACTTTAGCTGTGTTTGTGAAAACTCCTCCTTCAAGAATACGCATCCGTCTATCAGTGGAATTTCCCAGAAGATTAACTGTCGATCTTAAGCTGTTGATTTGCGAGACTGCCGAAGTTATTTCTGACCTAAGTTCATTAGTTGCGTTTAACAACGGCACATAAAGCTTATCACTTTCAAACTTCTGCCTAGCTACTTTAAGCCTGAGATCTTCCATGTTTATTTGCAACTGGTGCATGGAGCGCTCCAGGGCTTTCAGTCTGTTTTTATTCAGTTTGATCTCTGGGATCTTTTCGTCGCTGTTGATATATCGCCTGTCAAGGATGGATATTTGAGCTGATGTAAGAGCGCTGTTGCCAGAAATGGATTCACCTGCAAAGTTTATCGACATCTTTTAATAGCAAATTTTAAATTACAGTTCTTTTTTCTTTGCTGATAATCACAAACTGGTAAGGCTGATTCCACTTGTCATAGCAAAGATTAACGAATTCCTCTTGTGAAATCTTTCTGCTTGAGTTTTTTGTTGGATTTATGAAATAGGCAGGTGCAATGACCTCATTGTAAAATCTTTTTAACCTGTCCTGTGGAATGGTTGGAAACAGGAGAATCAGATTGCAGTTCCACGAATTGTTTTGTTCGGGAGCTCGAACCAATTCTGTGCAATGTAAATTACATTACAATTGTTATGTCGCCCTCTTGTAAAATAGTTTTCTATCTGCTTCTGTGGGCCTGTCATACAATCATCAAAGACGATCAAATGCTTTCTCCCCTTTTCTAGCTCATCTGGTTGGGGTAGAAGTTTGGTCTTTGGATCAGCCTGTGGATCTCCATAGGTGAACACTTTAATGTTCTGCCATTTTTCATTGTCTTTGAGGTGCTTTGCATATTCGCAGCTACAATTTCTGGGTTGCTGGGAAGGATTTGTTGGTTATTAAAACATGCAATAATGTCCTCTTTGTTCAGCTTGTTTTGAAGCCCTGCAATCAGCATTCTATACTCATCTTGATACAGTGTGGGAGAGTAGATGTGCAGAGTGTCATAGTCGATAAAGCCAGGTCTAAGAAGCATGTTAAAGACTCTGAATGTTTTACCTGAACCTGATGAACCAACAACAATGCATCTGAAGTGACTCGGGATTAACTCGTGATGAGAAAACTTAATCTGATTACGCGTCCAGTGAGGATTGAAGTCGTTTGAGAAGTCCATTTTTTTCTATGATTGAAAAAAAAATTAAATAATAAATCATTTAGAAGATGTGTCATTTCGGGACTTGAATGTGTCGTTTTGGGACTTAGATGTGTCATTTTGGGACTTAGATGTGTCATTTTGGGACTTAGATGTGTCATTTCAGGACTAGTCTTATACTCTTACATGTCTTGTACCCTTGAAAAGTACCCTTTAGTCAAATTTGAAACCGCTTCCCTTTTTAATGCTAGCTCTCATCTTCTCATAGACTGCAGGGTCCACATTGTCTGGATTTGGGGCCAGCGGAGCCAGCGGTTGAATCTCTTGTTTAGGTGTTACAGTATCCTTTATCTTTTTGGCTGCTGTGGCTACACTGCCAGCCGCTTCGGCAACGTTCTTGATGTTCTCTTTGTTCTCTCCAATGACCTTAAAAATCTTGGCCCCCTGAGCGATCAAATCGGCAAGACCGTTCCCTGAGCGTTCTTTTCTTGGATAGTGGCCTGCAGGGAAAAGTCCAGATCCGCGTTTAATGAGATTAAGTTCCTCTTTGTCATAGTATTTGTCAATGTCTTTTTCGAAAATAAATGGCATTTTTACTTGAAATAAATTATTTTTTGTTGAACCGTGAAAGCAGAAGCTCTCTCGCCCTCTTATCGATGTATTTTCTCTCAAGCATTTTATTGAGGATGTGAACGAACTCTTTTCTATTCTCATCTTTCATTCCGGTCTTTGCTGCTCCTAGAAGAACCGCTACTCGCTTGTAGATTTCAGCTATTCCTTTTCCAGTTGAAGGCGGTTGGTCTTGAGGTTGTGGAGTTGGTTGGGCTTGTGGCTGCTGGGGAGGTGATGCAAAAGACTGCTCACTTTCAGAGATGGAACTGTCATGTGGCGCCTGTCTTTGTTGAGGTGTGAAAACTCTTTGCTTGATTCTGTTCATTCGATCTGGAGAGTGTTGTTCTAAGAGTTGCCAGGCATCTGGGTGATCATTTTTATATTCAGCTACTTTCAAAGGGTCTAACTGCTCGAGTTGACTAAGTACTTGTTCTTCTGTGGAATGTTGCTGCTGTTGTGGCGGTTGCTGTTGTTGTTCTAGATATTTCATCTGATCAATGACTTCCCCTGATCTGGCAAACCAAACCATTGTTTAAAGTGCTTGTACTTTTTGAAATTAGTCAGGTTGACACCGCCATCGTACATGTGTTTCAGAACTTCTGGGACCTTTAGTATTTCTATATCTCTAGCAAGAGAAAAAATCACTAGATCTCTGTAGTTCTTTAGCTGTTTGTCCGAGATTCTCTCTTGGTTCTTGGTCATAAAATTCAGTAAGGTTTCTGTGAAAGGAATGCTCTTAGTTTCCGAGCCTTTGACAACAGAAATATGTTTCTTATTTATGTCGATATAATATTCCACTGGTTCATTATAAATATTTTTTCTCCACATACTTATTCCAAATATATATTTCCCATCATGTTCTACACGCTCTACTGGTCCAAAAATGTTATCTGTCACTTTTAGTTGTGATTGATGTGGTTGTGGTTGTTGTAGTTGCGGCTGTATCTGTGGTGCTTCTGGAATTTTGCCCAAAGCCTTTTGCACCTGGGTTTCCTGTATGTCGTCGATAGTTTCTTTGACCTGATCAATATTTTTCTTAGCTTCTCCATACCCGGGTTTATGAAACTCTGTAGCTGCTTGGACAAACTCATTGTAGGATTGTTGCTCCTTATTTATTAGCCCGGTAACTCGTTTCTCTGCTTGTGCTAGCTTCTCCAATTCAGATATCTGCTGTGTACTTTTTCGCTTCATTTCTTATTTTATTTTATTTTTAGTTAAAAAATGAACGACCCACTGACACCAGTTTTCTACAAAATTAACTTTGAGTTTGATCGAGAATCCTGATTTTATTCAGTTGGGAAGCGGTGCGGGTTTTATTGCAGATGAAAAAGAAGGAGACATCAATGACAGTGGCTATAAAAAGAGGAAGAAGAGATACAACTATGCATTGCAAGGTGCTGATGATGCTGCTAAAAACCCGCTGTATCGGTCTGTTGATGTATTTGTACCACTGAGATTTATGAGTGGATTCTGTAATACATTTAATCGACTGACTAGTAACTTTAGCTACACCTTTAAGATGACTAGAGATGATCGCAGTAGAGTGTTGTGGACTGGGGCGGACCACACTAGGATGGATGTGAAGCTAACCGGAATCGAGCTGTATTTGGAAATCATTGAGCCAAAGACTGCACTAAAAGCAGATTATCTTAAGGCAATAGAGAAGGACATTGATGTTGCATACACAGCCTACATGTGTCGAGATGAGCGTAACGAAACTAGAACAAACATCTGCATCAAAGAGGGATCATGCAGCAATCCAAGGTATATTATTATTAGCATGAGAAACCCAAATAGCATTATACGCTACATGCATGGAGACGTGCGGTCCATTCAGCATGAAATCAGTGATAATCTTTACCCTGCACTGCCACAAAATGGAAATTTCAGTCAGAACAAGATTAGCAAATTTTACAGCGAGTTGGTCGACTTGGCTGTGAAAGAGAACAACGGAATTGCTATCACAGCTCTTCAATATGGAACTCTATATCCAATGTTTGGCGCTGATGTGTCTGCCAGACAAATGCCTACTGATAACAGCCCTGTGAATATCGTGACTAACATTGAGAGGACTGACGCAACACCCGTGGACTTGTACATTATCTATGCATTTGAGAGGAAGGTGAAGCTTAACATGATCAACAATTCATCCAGTAAAGTTTAAATATTTTTTGTGGGTGGAAAAATGGAAGCGATTGCTGAAAGACTAAATAATATTATTTCGCACTCCAAGGAGAGCATTCCTATTACAATAACTGGGCGAATTAATGACTCAAACGGGATATTTATTCAAAAATTAGAGCAGGCGATTAGCCTGGATCCAGGTGCTAATTATCATGTCTATCTTAACGACTTCACTGGTTGGTCAAACGTTCCCAATGTGTCGGCAGCAAATAATAAGTTTTATTACAAATGGAAAGGTGCAGCAGCAGAACCTGTGGTATTCCCTGTTAGCACGCAAAGTGTGGATACCTACAATTACTTTCTAGAAAACGTTTTTACTAAAAGAGGCCATTTTGAGACACCTGATGCGAGTAAGCCAGATAAAAAACTGTTCCCTGTCAAACTATCCTATGATCTCACTGTAATGAGAGTGGTCATGCAAGTTCACAAAAATGCGGAGGTTGAGTTTAAAGATGACACTTGGTATAGGGAATTAGGATTCGAGAAGAAAGTTTATAAGGCAGAATCCGCGGCGCGGACCGCCACTCAAGCGACGGGGGCCGTTATCATGGCCCGGGAAAGTGTACGCTGTTTGTTCTTAGCACCCAATATAGCAGACATTGTAAAGGGTTTGAATATTCTAATCAGAACTAATCTCAGTCTTGATTGGGTATTTAAGGGAAAGCGAACTAATATTTTGTACAACATCTCCAACTCTGTAGCTGGAGGACAGATGGTGGTAGAGAAACCAAATCCAGTGAAAAGAGTTGTATTGAGTAATAAGGAGATTCACGAGATTGTGCTACAGTTTGAGACTGAAGATGGGGTGGGTGTTGATTTCAACGGTGAAGAGTTTGTATTGACGTTGATCATTGAGAGAATGTGAGAAAATGCGTTCCCTTTTAAGTATGCTTGCAGAGAATAGAGTGGTATGAAAAAAATGCGCGCATGTGTACTCAAAATCTCTTACCCCATTCTGACAGTTTGTGGGCGCGGGCGTCGGGTGCGCGGGGGAGAGGGGAGTGTATGTGTGTGGGCGCAGCGCGCGTGGGGGAGAGAGATTTTCACTTTAACTGAGCCCAGCCGAGGAAGAATTCCGTCTCGAGGGAAGGCCAAAATGCAAACGATTTCGGCCTTTTGGCCTTTTTGGCCTTTTGGCCTTTTTGGCCTTTTGGCCTTTTGGCCTTTTTGGCCTTTTGGCCTTTTGGCCTTTTGGTTTTTCGGTTTTTTAACGCAACTGCCTAATGATTTCTGCAAAGTTATAGTAGCTGTCGTAATCTTTTACGTAGGTTACTCCATACTTATGAAACCAGTGTCTTTGGAGAGCTTGATTAATATTAGGGACATTGATATCCATGCCGGGCCAATATTTTCTCATGTACTCGCTGCATTCAAGTTTGCATCGGTACTTGCTCTTGTAATTAGGCTCGTCCGCTTTGTAATAAGAACCCGGAGAGACAACTGGAAACATTTTTATTGAGAATTTAATTTTTTTTCAAAGGGTAAGGACCCTGCGCTGATGATTTAAAGTCTTTGGGATGTGGTAGCACGTTGCGGATTGAATGTGGGGAGAAGAATGCAGATTATTTTCTGATTGTTTCGAACATGCTATGGGTGGATGTCGGTGTCAGTGAGCATAACAGGTATCAGTGGACACCTGCTCTGATTCTGTCAGGGATAATATGGATGGATTTAATGGGATTATGGAGGACGTTTTGTGAGCGAGTGCGACCCCCCTTTTTTTCTGATTCTGTCGGGGATAATATGGATGGATTTAGGTGGATTATGGAGGACGTTTTGTGAGCGAGTGCGACCCCCCTTTTTTCTGATTCTGTCGGGGATAATATGGATGGATTTAGGTGGATTATGGAGGACGTTTTGTGAGCGAGTGCGACCCCCCTTTTTTTCTGATTCTGTCAGGGATAATATGGATGGATTTAGGTGGATTATGGAGGACGTGAAAAATTTTGTCCCAGAAGCCCCCTCATGCCTTCTACTTATGGCTGATAAAAAATCTGTAAAGTCTGAAGTGTGATGTCCAACACGAGGAAAAAAGGAGGAAGAGTGATGTGTCAGATTATGGAAAGAATGATGTGTCAGATTAGTGAAGAATGATGTGTCAGATTATGGAAAGAATGATGTGTAAGATTAGTGAAGAATTATTTGTCAGATTATGGAAAGAATGATGTGTCAGATTAGTGAAGAATTATTTGTCAGATTAGTGAAGAATGATGTGTCAGATTATGGAAAGAATGATGTGTCAGATTATGGAAAGAATGATGTGTCAGATTATGGAAAGAATGATGTGTCAGATTATGGGAAGAATGATGTGTCAGATTATGAAAGAGTGATGCGTCAGATTATGAGAAGAATAATGTGTCAGATTATGGGAAGAATGATGTGTCAGATTATGAAAGAGTGATGTGTCAGATTATGGAAAGAATGATGTGTCAGATTAGTGAAGAATGATTTGTCAGATTATGGAAAGAATGATGTGTCAGATTATTAAAGAGTGATGTGTCAGATTATTGAAGAATGATGTGTCAGATTATGGAAAGAATGATGTGTCAGATTATGGAAAGAATGATGTGTCAGATTAGTGAAGAATGATGTGTCAGATAATGGAAAGAATGATGTGTCAGATTATGGAAAGAATGATGTGTCAGATTAGTGAAGAATGATGTGTCAGATTATGGAAAGAATGATGTGTCAGATTATGGAAAGAATGATGTGTCAGATTATGGAAAGAATGATGTGTCAGATTATGGAAAGAATGATGTGTCAGATTATGGAAAGAATGATGTGTCAGATTATGGAAAGAATGATGTGTCAGATTATGGGAAGAATGATGTGTCAGATTATGAAAGAGTGATGCGTCAGATTATGAGAAGAATAATGTGTCAGATTATGGGAAGAATGATGTGTCAGATTATGAAAGAGTGATGTGTCAGATTATGGAAAGAATGATGTGTCAGATTAGTGAAGAATGATTTGTCAGATTATGGAAAGAATGATGTGTCAGATTATTAAAGAGTGATGTGTCAGATTATTGAAGAATGATGTGTCAGATTATGGAAAGAATGATGTGTCAGATTATGGAAAGAATGATGTGTCAGATTATGGAAAGAATGATGTGTCAGATTATGGAAAGAATGATGTGTCAGATTATGGAAAGAATGATGTGTCAGATTATGGAAAGAGTGATGTGTCAGATTATGAAAGAGTGATGTGTCAGATTATGAAAGAGTGATGTGTCAGATTATGAAAGAGTGATGTGTCAGATTATGAAAGAGTGATGTGTCAGATTATGAAAGAGTGATGTGTCAGATTATGAAAGAGTGATGTGTCAGATTATGAAAGAGTGATGTGTCAGATTATGAAAGAGTGATGTGTCAGATTATGAAAGAGTGATGTGTCAGATTATGAAAGAGTGATGTGTCAGATTATGAAAGAGTGATGTGTCAGATTAGTGAAGAAAGATGTGTCAGATTATGGAAAGAATGATGTGTCAGATTAGTGAAGAATGATGTGTCAGATTATGGAAAGAGTGAT
Source organism: Macrostomum lignano (assembly GCA_002269645.1). Taxonomy (NCBI): domain Eukaryota; kingdom Metazoa; phylum Platyhelminthes; family Macrostomidae; genus Macrostomum; species Macrostomum lignano. The sequence continues at coordinate 115,675 of NIVC01003013.1, read as the reverse complement.
GTGTCAGATTATGAAAGAGTGATGTGTCAGATTATGGAAAGAGTGATGTGTCAGATTATGAAAGAGTGATGTGTCAGATTATGAAAGAGTGATGTGTCAGATTATGGAAAGAATGATGTGTCAGATTATGAAAAGAATGATGCGTCAGATTAGTGAAGAATGATGTGTCAGATTATGGGAAGAAAGATGTGCCAGATTATGGAAAGAATAATGCGTCAGATTATGGAAAGAATGATGTGTCAGATTATGAAAAGAATGATGCGTCAGATTAGTGAAGAATGATGTGTCAGATTATGGGAAGAAAGATGTGCCAGATTATGAAAAGAATAATGCGTCAGATTATGAAAGAGTGATGTGTCAGATTATGAAAAGAATGATGTGTCAGATTATGAAAGAGTGATGTGTCAGAATATGAAAAGAATGATGTGTCAGATTATGGAAGAATGATGTGTCAGATTATGAAAGAGTGATGTGTCAAGCTAGTAAAGTGTCAGCAAATTGAGGGGTTCATCATCAATCAATGTACTTACAAACGGTCTATCCGAAAATTCTAAAGACCTTGTACATTTCTGAGGATCAGTCATTCGAGTAAAAATGTGTTTAGTACTATTCTAAACAGAAAGTTCTGCAAGATCTTCTGTAGTCAATCAATGCCTTAAGTCAGGCCAAAGCAGTGCTTAAGACCCTAAAAGTACTCTTATGCTTGCTCAGCTCGCGTGAAAATTTCATAACGAGTTGGTTCTTCAACTCTCATTAGAGACACTCGGTTATATGAGTAGGATGCGATCCATAGGGCTCAATGCACTACTTTATTCAATGAGTAGTACAGAAGCTTTTACATCGTATTATATATTTGTTTTCTGATAACAATAGTGCGGTTGTGAAGTACGCGAAATATATCGGAATTCCGTTGTGAAGAGGTCCGCGTATTACAGTTTAGATTTTGATTAAACTAAGGGCGAACTACTTCTAGGGGTGTCAGGCAGAGTCAGTCAGGCAGAATGTCAGTACTACTGTAGTTTGTGTCAGAAGGCGCTCAAATTTAGTGTCAAATTTTGGCACTGATATCTGGGTTGATTGCGCGCCAAATGATGTGTCAATTGGGCGTCAGAAGGGCACTGAGTTTATTGCCAGGACGGGCGCTAAGTTTATTGCCAGGAGGGGCCTGTAAATTTGTGTCAGGATGGGCGCTAAAATAAGTGTCAGGATGGCGCCAAATTTGATGTTTGCAGGGCTTGTTCATACTCATTAAGGAATTTTATCCTTACATAACATTCACTCCTTTACTGATTAAATAACACGAGTTTATAAGGTTAACTGGAAGGCGTCAGAAGTCCGTCTATCAGTGCCTGATAAGCCTCACAGTGAAACAGGCAATGGCGGCCAGAGCAAAGACCTGACAGGCTGACAAAGACCCCAGCTGACTGGCCGACTTGTACCAATCGTCTGGGGGGCAGTTATTGCCCCATCCGACACTGACTCCGTTCTCCTTGTTCTTGGCAGCAATGTAGGCCTGGAGCGGTGCGAAGTAGTCAAGCAATGGTTTGGCACTGATCTGCCGTGTGCCGCTGATCTTGAACAGGGCCTCCTCCCAGTGCAGTGAGGTGCCGCTCTCCAGCAGGGTTCTGAAAGTTTGTTTGTTAATAATATAAACATAAAAATATGAACTTAGTCTCGTAATAACTTCACCTGTAGCTAATTGATGCTAATTACACCTGTACCTGATGCTAATTACACCTGTACCTCAAATTGATGCTAATTACACATGTACCTAAAATTGATGCTAATTACACCTGTACCTAATGCTAATTACACCTGTACCTCAAATTGATGCTAATTACACATGTACCTAAAATTGATGCTAATTACACATGTAGCTAATTGATGCTAATTACACCTGTACCTAATTGATGCTAATTACACATGTAGCTAATTGATGCTAATTACACATGTAGCTAGCTAATTGATGCTAATTACACCTGTAGCTAATTGATGCTAATTACACATGTAGCTAATTGATGCTAATTACACCTGTACCTAATTGATGCTAATTACACATGTAGCTAATTGATGCTAATTACACCTGTACCTAATTGATGCTAATTACACCTGTACCTAATTGATGCTAATTACACATGTAGCTAATTGATGCTAATTACACCTGTACCTAATTGATGCTAATTACACATGTAGCTAATTGATGCTAATTACACCTGTACCTAATTGATGCTAATTACACCTGTACCTAATTGATGCTAATTACACCTGTAGCTAATTGATGCTAATTACACATGTACCTAATTGATGCTAATTACACCTGTAGCTAATTGATGCTAATTACACCTGTAGCTAATTGATGCTAATTACACCTGTACCTAATTGATGCTAATTACACATGTAGCTAATTGATGCTAATTACACCTGTACCTAATTGATGCTAATTACACATGTACCTAATTGATGCTAATTACACCTGTAGCTAGCTAATTGATGCTAATTACACCTGTACCTAAAATTGATGCTAATTACACCTTTAGCTAATTGATGATGGATGCTGCTAGCGGATGTTAATTGCGACTATTTCGACTTTTGTGGTAAAAATTAAAAGTTCAAAAATAGACAGATTTTATTTGCAACTGAACATTTAATAACTGTTTTAAGGGGCATTCAAAAATTCGGTTTTTTTACAAAAAAGAGTTCGACCCGCACTCACTTGAGCTTTGCGCCGGCGGCAGAGTTGCCGTAGATGCTGCATTTGTGAAAATTCTCCGTAACACCTGCGGCCTGGCACAGCGACTGGTGGAATTGAAACTGCAGCAGTAGGCTGAGAAAGTATCTGAAAATTATTCAAACTTTTTTCAGCCAAAAATTCAATTTAAGCCGATAAGAATTTTGTTTTAGCGGTGTATTGGTTGGCTTGGCAACAAGTGAAGAAAACAAACATTTGACCGAGTGCTATACCCTAGTTAGGAGGTATTTCGAGTTGATAGAATTGGTTTAAAATTTTCAAAATGACTTTTAACTGTCTTTTATCAAAGTTTTTTCGTCTAATTTGAAAACTCTGCCATGCTCGTACAGACCGTGGCAACGACACACGAAACCTGGCTATTTTAATTACTCAATTCTTGCATGAACCAAGTTTCTAGCAGAATTATTCTCACAATTAACATCGAAT
>NIVC01003013.1:67500-105000 GCA_002269645.1 Macrostomum lignano | reverse complement strand
TTCACCTAGTAAGATACGAATTTGTTAAGTAATAGAATAATTTTTATCTATTAATTAATGAATGCAGGTATTATGGACTCATGTTAAGCATCGGAGGCTGCATAGGTACGAGTAGCCTAGAATTATTCTTAAAACACATAAGCCTTTACTAGCTTCAGAATTATCAACGACTAGCTAATGAAGTATCAAGGATTAGCTACTGAAGTATCAAGGATTAGCTACTGAAGTATCAAGGATTAGCTACTGAAGTATCAAGGATTAGCTACTGAAGTATCAAGGATTAGCTACTGAAGTATCAAGGATTAGCTACTGAAGTATCAAGAACTAGCTACTGAAGTATCAAGGATTAGCTACTGAAGTATCAAAGATTAGCTACTGAGGTATCAATGATTAGCTACTGAAGTATCAAGAACTAGCTACTGAAGTATCAAGGATTAGCTACTGAAGTATCAAGGATTAGCTATTGAAGTATCAAGAACTAGCTACTGAAGTATCAAGGATTAGCTACTGAAGTATCAAGGATTAGCTACTGAAGTATCAAGGATTAGCTATTGAAGTATCAAGAACTAGCTACTGAAGTATCAAGGATTAGCTACTGAAGTATCAAGAACTAGCTACTGAAGTATCAAAGGCGACTGGCTGAGGGTTGCGAACTAAATGTCGATCACTTTCTCCGATCCTCCTGCACCAGACGTGAGCAATCTGATGAGCGATGTCCAAGTGTCAGAAGAGGCCAAACGACTCCTGTGGACACGATGGCAAGATGCCACGGGTAGGCGAGTGAGACAGGCGTACCAGCAGTACGTGGAGCTAACAAGAGAACTGTCGGTTGAGGCCGGATTCGACAACTACGCCCAATATTGGCAGTCGAGTTATGAGCCAAAACCTGGGCAGGACTTTGAGAAGCTCATGTCAGACCTGCTGCTAGCTGTGATGCCGCTCTACAAGGAGCTGCATGCCTATGTCAGGCACGCGCTCAAGAAGCGATACGGTGAGGAGATCTTCCCGCCAACCGGCCACATCCCGGCACACATTCTGGGCCACATGAGCGGCGCCAGGTGGAGCGATTTGATTTCCATCAGTCAGCCGTTTCCTGACGAGCCCAAGATTGATATTACTCGGGAAATGAAGGAGCAGGTGAGAAGAGCCTTGTACAGCAGCGCCTGCATCAGGGTTTCTTAAGGAATCTAGGAGAGTTCTGGGTTACTATGAGGATCTGAGTTGCTCTAGGGATCTGGGTTGCTTTGGGGATCTGGGAATTGCTATGAGGATCTGGGTTGCTATGGGGATCTGAGTTGCTCTAGGGATCTGGGTTGCTATGGGGATCTGGGAATTGCTATGAGGATCTGGGTTGCTATGGGGATCTGAGTTGCTATGGTGATCTGGGTTGCTACGGGGATCTGGATTGCTATAAGGATCCGAGTTGCTATGGGGATCTGGGAATTGCTATGAGGATCTGGGTTGCTATGGGGATCTGAGTTGCTCTAGGGATCTGGGTTGCTTTGGGGATCTGGGAATTGCCATGAGGATCTGGGTTGCTATGGGGATCTGGGAATTGCTAAGAGGATCTGGGTTGCTATGGGGATCTGAGTTGCTATGGTGATCTGGGTTGCTATGGGGGTCTGAGTTGCTATGGGGATCTGAGTTGCTATGGGGATCTGAGTTGCTATGGGGATCTGGGTTGCTATGGGGATCTGAGTTGCTATGGGGATCTGGATTGCTATAAGGATCTGAGTTGTTATGATTTGGTTTGCCAGTTGTATTTGAGTTGCTATGAGGATCTGGGTTATTATGGAGATCTGGGTTGTAATGGGGATCTGGGTTGCTATTGGGATAATGGGATCTGGGTTGCTATGCGATCTAGGTGGAGGCGCAACCTAGTGGTCTAGCGCCAGCGGCTCAGGCTCGATTCCAAGTGCAGTAGCTCGTAACATTCATTTTGGGGCTAAATTTGGAATTGTAATCATGAGGGCCAACCCCCAAGGCACATTGAAGTGTACATGTCTAACGATAAATAAAGTTGGGGCCGCTGTACACTCCTGTGTGAGTGTATGCCTGTGCGTATGACTGCGTACGTATCCGCGCGCTTGTGTGCCTGCTCAGGGGAGTCGGCCGCGGAATGAGCAGCAATGCCTCTCGCCGGTTGTGCGACAATTTGTGTGCACAGCCAGGGTGCACACAGCCCTTGCCTCCGACTAAAATGGGGACCTAGGTTTGCTATGGGGATCTAGGCTTCTATGAGTGACCTGGTTTGCAAGGAAGATTCAGGAAATCCCTAGGATACCAGGGAATCTTGTTGGGGCAGGGTGAATAGAAGGATCGGATTTGCTGAGGTGTGAGTTGCTATCCATGCAGAAGGAAAAAGAGGCCAAACATGAGTCAATGTTTACTGGCTGTAAAATACCAAATAATTTAGAAAATAAACAAGCGTACAATACGACCTCGACTCTACCCTTAACGCAGAACTGGACAGTGAAACGAATATTTGAGGTTAGCGAAAATTTTTTCGCTTCGCTAGGCTTGGGCAAAATGACCGACACCTTCTGGGAGAAGTCCATGATGGAGAAACCGCCTGGCCGATCTGAGATTCTGTGCCAGGCCTCTGCCTGGGATTTCTACACAAACCGAGGCGACTTTCGAATCAGGCAGTGCACCTCGGTTGACGTCCACTTTCTCACTGTGACGCACCACGAAATGGGTCACGTGCAATATTTTATGCAGTACGAGCACCAGAACGTGCTGTTTCGCAGAGGCGGCAACCCCGGCTTCCACGAGGCCATCGGAGACACCATTGCGCTGTCGGTAATGACGCCGAGTTATCTGAGAATGATAGGACTGCTCAAAGCCGGCAACAAGTCCAAAGAGTTCTATGCTAATTTGCTTTACCTGGTGGCTTTAAAAGAGATCGCTATTCTGCCTCAAAGCTACCTGGTGGATCATTATCGGTACAAGCTGTTCAAAGACGAGGTGCCCCAGCACCGCTGGAATGCTGAGTGGGTGAACCTGCGATGCCGCCTGATGGGGCTTTCCAGTCCGGTGTTGCGATCGGAAGAGGACTTCGATCCGGGGTCCATTTATCACGTGGTGGCTGATGTGGAGTACATGAGGTTGTCTATTTGTTTTATTTTTCTCTCAATCTTTCTGTTCATCCTACTATGTAAGAAGATTGACTATACTCAATCGTATCATTTCCAGGTACTTTGTCAGCACTCTACTGACGTTCCAATTTCACAAGTCGCTCTGCAACGCTGCTGGAGTTACAGAAAATTTGCATAAATGCTGCATTTACAATAGCTCAGCGGCCGGTGCGAAACTGAAGTAAGGATTAAGTGTTAAAGTCTTTTATACTGCATGCGTGAATGCTTTATTATGCATAAACAAAGATTACTCAGTCCTGACAAGCAGGGGGCTGTGTGCACCTTGGGCGCACTTTAAGCGGCATTGTCACATAACCGGTGAGAGGCATTGCTGCCCATTCCGCAGACTCCCCTGAGCAGGGACACAAGCGCGCGGATACGTGCGCAGTCATACGCACAGGCACTCACACAGGAGTGTACAGCGGCCCTAACTTTATTTATCGTTAGGCATGTACAGGCGCGTCGCCACCGAGGGGGAGGGGACAGGGGGGCATGTCCCAATACTTTGTCCCCCACCCACTTTGTCAGTCGTTGTAGTAATCAATAATTTTTCTTCAGGGCGCCAAAATATAGCGCCTTCGGCGCTAAAATGGGTGCCTGCGGCGCTAAAACAAATGAGTGCCTGCAGCGCTAAAATGAGTGCCTGCGGCGCTAAAAAGAGTGCATGCGGCGCTAAAATGAGTGCCTACGGTACTAAAATGAGTGCCTGCAGCGCTAAAATGAGTGCCTGCGACGATAAAAGGAGTGCCTGCGGCGCCAAAATGAGTGCCTGCGGCGCTGAAATGAGTGCCTGCAGCGCCAAAATGAGTGCCTGCGGCGCTAAAATGAGTGCCTACGGCGCTAAAATGAGTGCCTGCAGCGCTAAAATGAGTGCCTGCGGCGCTAAAAAGAGTGCATGCGGCACTAAAATGAGTGCCTACGGTACTAAAATGAGTGCCTGCGGCGCTAAAAAGAGTGCCTGCGGCGCTAAAATGAGTGCCTGCGGCGCTAAAATGAATGCCTGCGGCGCTAAAATGAGTGCCTGCGGCGCTAAAATGAGTGCCTGCAGCGCTAAAAAGAGTGCCTGCGGCGCTAAAATGAGTGCCTGCGGCGCTAAAATGAATGCCTGCGGCGCTAAAATGAGTGCCTGCGGCGCTGAAATGAGTGCCTGCGGCGCTAAAAAGAGTGCATGCGGCGCTAAAATGAGTGCCTACGGTACTAAAATGAGTGCCTGCGGCGCTAAAATGAGTGCCTGCGGCGCTAAAATGAATGCCTGCGGCGCTGAAATGAGTGCCTGCGGCGCTAAAATGAGTGCCTGCGGCGCCAAAATGAGTGCCTGCAGCGCCAAAATGAGTGCCTGTGGCGCTAAAATGAGTGCCTACGGCGCTAAAATGAGTGCCTACGGCGCTAAAATGAGTGCCTGCGGCGCCAGAATGAGTGCCTGCGGCGCCAGAATGAGTGCCTGCGGCGCCAAAATGAGTGTCTGCGGCGCCAAAATGAGTGTCTGCGGCGCCAAAATGAGTGCCTGCGGCGCCAAAATGAGTGCCTGCGGCGCTAAAATGAGTGCCTACGGCGCTAAAATGAGTGCCTACGGCGCTAAAATGAGTGCCTGCGGCGCTAAAATGAATGCCTGCGGCGCTAAAATGAGTGCCTGCGGCGCTGAAATGAGTGCCTGCGGCGCTAAAAAGAGTGCATGCGGCGCTAAAATGAGTGCCTACGGTACTAAAATGAGTGCCTGCGGCGCTAAAATGAGTGCCTGCGGCGCTAAAATGAATGCCTGCGGCGCTAAAATGAGTGCCTGCGGCGCTGAAATGAGTGCCTGCGGCGCTAAAATGAGTGCCTGCGGCGCTGAAATGAGTGCCTGCGGCGCTAAAATGAGTGCCTGCGGCGCTGAAATGAGTGCCTGCAGCGCCAAAATGAGTGCCTGTGGCGCTAAAATGAGTGCCTACGGCGCTAAAATGAGTGCCTACGGCGCTAAAATGAGTGCCTGCGGCGCCAGAATGAGTGCCTGCGGCGCCAGAATGAGTGCCTGCGGCGCCAAAATGAGTGTCTGCGGCGCCAAAATGAGTGCCTGCGGCGCCAAAATGAGTGCCTGCGGCGCCAAAATGAGTGCCTGCGGCGCTGAAATGAGTGCCTGCAGCGCCAAAATGAGTGCCTGCGGCGCTAAAATGAGTGCCTACGGCGCTAAAATGAGTGCCTGCGGCGCTGAAATGAGTGCCTGCAGCGCCAAAATGAGTGCCCTGCGGCGCTAAAATGAGTGCCTACGGCGCTAAAATGAGTGCCTACGGCGCTAAAATGAGTGCCTACGGCGCTAAAATGAGTGCCTGCGGCGCTGAAATGAGTGCCTGCAGCGCCAAAATGAGTGCCCTGCGGCGCTAAAATGAGTGCCTACGGCGCTAAAATGAGTGCCTGCAGCGCTAAAATGAGTGCCTGCGGCGCTAAAAAGAGTGCATGCGGCACTAAAATGAGTGCCTACGGTACTAAAATGAGTGCCTGCGGCGCTAAAAAGAGTGCCTGCGGCGCTAAAATGAGTGCCTGCGGCGCTAAAATGAATGCCTGCGGCGCTAAAATGAGTGCCTGCGGCGCTAAAATGAGTGCCTGCAGCGCTAAAAAGAGTGCCTGCGGCGCTAAAATGAGTGCCTGCGGCGCTAAAATGAATGCCAGCGGCGCTAAAATGAGTGCCTGCGGCGCTGAAATGAGTGCCTGCGGCGCTAAAAAGAGTGCATGCGGCGCTAAAATGAGTGCCTACGGTACTAAAATGAGTGCCTGCGGCGCTAAAATGAGTGCCTGCGGCGCTAAAATGAATGCCTGCGGCGCTGAAATGAGTGCCTGCGGCGCTAAAATGAGTGCCTGCGGCGCCAAAATGAGTGCCTGCAGCGCCAAAATGAGTGCCTGTGGCGCTAAAATGAGTGCCTACGGCGCTAAAATGAGTGCCTACGGCGCTAAAATGAGTGCCTGCGGCGCCAGAATGAGTGCCTGCGGCGCCAGAATGAGTGCCTGCGGCGCCAAAATGAGTGTCTGCGGCGCCAAAATGAGTGTCTGCGGCGCCAAAATGAGTGCCTGCGGCGCCAAAATGAGTGCCTGCGGCGCTAAAATGAGTGCCTACGGCGCTAAAATGAGTGCCTACGGCGCTAAAATGAGTGCCTGCGGCGCTAAAATGAATGCCTGCGGCGCTAAAATGAGTGCCTGCGGCGCTGAAATGAGTGCCTGCGGCGCTAAAAAGAGTGCATGCGGCGCTAAAATGAGTGCCTACGGTACTAAAATGAGTGCCTGCGGCGCTAAAATGAGTGCCTGCGGCGCTAAAATGAATGCCTGCGGCGCTAAAATGAGTGCCTGCGGCGCTGAAGTGAGTGCCCGCGGCGCTAAAATGAGTGCCTGCGGCGCTGAAATGAGTGCCTGCAGCGCCAAAATGAGTGCCTGTGGCGCTAAAATGAGTGCCTACGGCGCTAAAATGAGTGCCTACGGCGCTAAAATGAGTGCCTGCGGCGCCAGAATGAGTGCCTGCGGCGCCAGAATGAGTGCCTGCGGCGCCAAAATGAGTGTCTGCGGCGCCAAAATGAGTGCCTGCGGCGCCAAAATGAGTGCCTGCGGCGCTAAAATGAGTGCCTACGGCGCTAAAATGAGTGCCTACGGCGCTAAAATGGGTGCCTGCGACGATAAAAGGAGTGCCTGCGGCGCCAAAATGAGTGCCTGCGGCGCTGAAATGAGTGCCTGCAGCGCCAAAATGAGTGCCTGCGGCGCTAAAATGAGTGCCTACGGCGCTAAAATGAGTGCCTGCGGCGCTGAAATGAGTGCCTGCAGCGCCAAAATGAGTGCCCTGCGGCGCTAAAATGAGTGCCTACGGCGCTAAAATGAGTGCCTACGGCGCTAAAATGAGTGCCTACGGCGCTAAAATGAGTGCCTGCGGCGCTGAAATGAGTGCCTGCAGCGCCAAAATGAGTGCCCTGCGGCGCTAAAATGAGTGCCTACGGCGCTAAAATGAGTGCCTACGGCGCTAAAATGAGTGCCTGCGGCGCCAGAATGAGTGCCTGCGGCGCCAGAATGAGTGCCTGCGGCGCCAAAATGAGTGCCTACGGCGCTAAAATGAGTGCCTACGGCGCTAAAATGGGTGCCTGCGACGATAAAGATCGTTTCTGGATTCCCAATCGTGGACACTGTTGATGAAATGAAAAAGTTAAGACAGAATGTAAACACGTTTATTACTTCTCGATTTTTTTCAGAGCTCTGCTGTCAAAAGGATCATCTGAGCATTGGGAAGACACCTTATTTGAAATTAGCGGAGTCAGGCACATCAGCGCCCAGCCACTGCTTGATTATTTTGAGCCGTTGTACACCCTGATACGGGCAGAAAACGCCAGGAACAATGTCACAGTGGGCTGGGAGGCTGACTGTCCTCAACCCAATTGGTATTCGAGTCTGGCGTCGTCAACGACGTCCGCTGGCCCAGTTAGCGGAGTTTCAACAGCTGTCTGCTGGATTTTTCACCTCTGGATCGGTTTCATCGCGATTGTATTGCCTGCAGTCTGGATAGACTGCTAATATTAGCTAACTATTTTTCAGGCAATTCTTAAAACTATCTTCATGCTACATTTTTTATAAGACATTTGCAAGTAAAACCAAACAGTAAAACCAAACTCGTTATACGCGTAATAAAGCATGTAAATTATAAAAAAAACCTTGTTTGCATATACGAATTCATTAGCATATATCTCGAAATGACTTGTTTTGATAAGGAATACCAGACAAATAATTTGCTGAGCTAAAGCAGCTGTCTGAAAATACAAAATTAATGAAGCTTCGTAGTTGGATTCCGATTTCAATTCACCTCTGTAGCAATTAAAATACTGAGAAAAAAATTTATTTCGCATTTGTGTCTTGCTAAAATGGTATGTTTGCAATTGTTTTGGCAGCATAAAATGCAAAATTAAATCCTAAAACCAAACATTTAAAGTTAAAATGCATGGAATCTTTATCGCTGGTTTAACATTTTTCGTTACTTTTTGTTTTTTATTCATCACATTGGTACGTGGCCGCGTCAGCAGTCTGAAGTGCAGCGTGCTGCAGGGATATTTTTCACAAACAAAACATAGAGAACCATAGTCGACAGACAACAAACGGGAAATCAATTTTTTTTAATTTTTAACTGATGAGAAAATTTTGGGTCATAGCTGGCCGATGGGCATGGTTAAGGTTTCTTTAATCCAGCATATACATGTATTAAAAATCTATAATTTGCATATGGCATAATAAAACCTTCTGTAAAGTGAAGGCCGGGCCTACCTAGTAGAAGGCTAGTATATGTTCGCTTCGTATATTAGCGAGCTGGCAATATAGAGGCAACTCTTGGAATGTCATAGGGCGGATTATACGCTAAAACATAGAATATCGAATGTTAAAGATAAAATTCCAATGATCAGGGATTAGAAAGTGAGCCGATTTCCGTCAGTATAGCTAATTTCCTTTTGCAGCCATCGCGGTACTCGACCAATTCTTTGCAGGAACCAATTAAGCGGTAAATCCCCATCCAGAAAAGATAATCACCCCAAACATCTTTGAAACTATAGCATGACAAGCAGACTTGCGAGAAAAGTAATTGTCTATGGCCAAAAGGAAAGCTAGTGACCGCGCGGCTGCGTCTTTTTCAATCCTTCGGCTGTCGACGGCATTCCATCTACAACAACAAGGACGACTTTAAAAGATTACGTCTGTGTGTCATAACGTTCGATATTTTCTGTGCTAAAACTAGTCTGTTGAACAGAGAGTGGATCGTGAATGCATGCTGTACGTAAGAGGTGGTTTGGAGTTTGAAATTAACCAAATTAATAGGCAATAGCGAAAAACCAATTCCAATTGCCTGACGAATTTCAGTTCTTATCTGGTAAACATGAATTCGTTGGGCGCTCTTGCACCGCACCAAATTGGACGCAGTAAAAACCAAATAAGAAGCAAAAAGGTATTATATCGGCCTAAAATATTTAAATATCATCGTGAGAATGTTAAGAAAAAACCGTAAAAAATTCTTGACGCCCTTTCAAATACCTTACTTAATACAAATATCGTGTAGTACTCGTTTTCAGCGACCGTGTAAAATTTAACCTTTTGAATAAATACTAAATAAATCGGTTCATACATCGGTGCATAACAGGCTCCTTAAGCCTGAGCCAAATTTACTACTACTACTACTACTACTAAGAAATTTCGATTTTTTACGAGCATATTACTGAATAAACATTTAAACGAAGATAAATCTGATATACTGTTTTATAGTATGAAAGTTTATATATAACATTAGCTCGAAAAGAAAATATTTTATTAAAATCTAAAAATATTTTTTGTTAAAAAATATTACCTTTTAAACTTATTGTTTAATGGTCTTTTCAATTTCTAAGATTTTCAACATCAAAGTCAGGTCCGGGCCCGCGCGTCGTCTTCTTCGATCATCATTTGTATTATGACTCTGTCTGTGATTGGGATTGTTATGTAATATTCCAGTTGAGTAGATCGCGCGGTAAATTAATAATTTCATAAATTAATATAATAACACTATTCTCTAACAGCACACATTTAATAAGTTACCTATTTCTAACTAGGCCTGCCTGTCGTGCATACCTTTCTGACTACTTTGAGCCAAATAACTCTATGATGAAGTTAGCTTCAATGGCAGTTCTATTCGGTTTAAAATATACCGATTCAATTTTTGCTATACTAATATAGGTTTAATTTAGGCTTCTCTTTTAGTAACTTCTAGTTTATATTAAATATATATTAGTTATATTATGAGCAATATAAATAATATTATTGTTGGTTGTGATTAGGCCTATCTCTGTCTGTTAGTTCTTTGTCTGTTCTCTGCCTTGGGTTTTTTTACTAATTCTTACTTCTATCTCTAAGTATAGGTTTATTATGTTCATTTCTAAATCAAATACATATGGACTATATTATCTAAGAGGCTAGGACCTAGGCTATGTAATTTTGCCTTATCATGTCTCATGACCATTTACTAGGCCCTACTCTTAGAAACTAGCGAGTGTATAATAGTTTAAAATAAAAAAAATAGTTTTTAGAGGCCAATTTAGTATTTTGGATAAAAAATCAAGATGCCAATTAGAATGTTAAGATGTCATGGTATCTCCATAGGGTTAAGGTCTATATACTTAAAAAATTAAGGTTAAGCTATTGGTTCAAGTTAATTATTGCTTGGCTATAGGCTTATAACTTTATCAATTGAATAAAGTATTAAGTAGAGATCTCAATTCCCTAAGCTAAGCTTAAGCAAGTTGCACCTTAGCCTAGGGACATATAATTTTTTGGCAAAACCCTAGAGTCGCTAGAGTCTCCAGTAAAGAATAAATTTATTTAAAGTTCTAGACTAGAAAAGCTATAGGGCCTACATATAATATAACAAGTTGACTATATATACTCTAATTATATTTCACTAGACCTATGTATACTTATAACTGCTTATACAATAAGAATATTATGTATATAGAGTATAAAACTCACTGGTAGAAAAAGTATAAAAAGTAAAAATGCAACTAAAATTCTAAATGCCACTTTGAAAAATTGTAATATGACAAATTGCTTATTTGCTATCTTGTTGTTTGACAACCTAAATACTTATTTGCTTGTCTGCTTGGCTATCTTCCTAATTGCCTAAACATCTATCTACCTGCTTGCCTGCTTGTCTGTCTGTTTGTCTATTTTAGTGCCTATCTGTTTTTCTTTATCTGCTATACAAATTTTGTTAGGCATAATTGCTGCAATATTCAGATCATAGTTTTTAGGCAACTTGAAACTCATAGATGCTACTATTAGCAATTGAAATACCCATATAACACAGTCAGCTTTGATAGTGTCATCATTGAATTCTAAAAGCACTTTTATTAGAGTCACACCAACAAAAGTATATTCTTTGCCACAATTATAATGATTATATTGAATTTTATTTAAAAACTTCTCAAAACAAATAGACTTTTAATTCAATTATTTTCTCTAATTGCCTAAAACCCTAAGGTCAAAACCCCAAAATCTTTTGAAGTCCTTAAGAAGAGCTCCCTAAGGTTAATATCCCTAGTATAAATTGAGTGTGAATAAAATTTTATGTAGTGCCTAGTGCATAAGCATGCTATTTTTGTTTTTTTCTTAGATATTTAGTTGACTTAATTTAATATAAATGAGCTTTTACTTTTAGTATGGTAGCAAATACTAAACTATTATATTGTTTAATCTTGTTACTAAGCAAGCCTTGCAATGTAGTATAGTGTCAGTTGTTTAGAATGTTTACTGTTTACAACATAGAAACACATTTTAAATATGCACTCAGGTTATAAATATATAGCTAAGTTTATTTTATCATGTAGCTATTATGAATAAAATTGCAGTTGGGAAATTTTGCTAAGAGCTAAGCTAGAAGATAAAAAAATGACAAGTTTACCAGTTACCTATTAGCTTATTAGTTTTCAAATATCAGACTTTACCAAGTTTTTCATTGCCTAAGAGTAATAAAATTGTTTGTATTAAAATATATATACATACTGACACCATTTTAAACATGCATGTACTCAATTGCTAATTCACCAGCTAGTACATACATACACAACACCTGGACAGTCTGGCTGATTTGGTCAGGTGATAAGAGATCTAGCCACAGTAAGTAACAAAAATGCTGACCTGAAAAGAAATTGGACAAAAAGAGGGGAAGAAAGTTGGGAATGTTTTGAGCCAGTATAAATTATGGTAGGCCAAAGGTAAGTAGCAAAATCTATTTTCAATTGAATTTCATTAAAGGGTGCCTTTAAATCTAATTTTAGATCTAGATTGTATCTAGAGCACATAGATAATTAGTTGTACATGAGTGTTAGGTCTCTAGAGTCGTGTAGGTGATTAAGGCTTTAGAAATGTCCATGTTTTTTCTCAAGAGTTTTTATGTATATTCATACATGCGCAACAGTCGGCCAAGTCGGCCGATCCGGCCGACCAATTTGGCAGCCGACCAAGGAAGTTGCAAAAATGCCCACCCAAGAAAAACACGAAGTAGTACTAAGTAGCTGACGAAGCATTTTGTCTTAATAAGACTGTCATAGTTACTCCTGCCGTTTACCCAAAGTTGCGTTAATTTTGCTTTAGGGTTTTTTTACATGTAAGTCGCATTTTTGGCCAAAAACTACGTCGTGTATATTTGTGTCATTTACATTTAAATAAAATCAATTTTAATTCTCTTGGTCAAGCTGTCGACTTGCCAACATGCATGTTTGAATTGAGTCCTGCTGACTCCTACACAGCAAATTTAGTGAGTTTGTTCGACCATTTTGTGGGCTGCTTTAGACAGAAAACACTTTCAAGATTGTGTGCTATGGAACTTTTTATCCATGCATTCTATTTTTAGAGCACCTTGTGCGTTGATTTGCGTCTGTGGAGTTGAAAGTAGCAAAGTAAAAAGCTTTTTATAGGTTTTTTCTCTCTCTGCCTCTCTTGAGAAAAAAATTCGAATCTTTCGCCACTGAATAGATCGACAGATTGAAGGAAAACAGTTAGTTTAGTTGCCAGAGCGGAGACCAAGTTTGAACTTGGAGCTGAATAAACCTCAAGCTTAGCAACTGCAATGCCAGAGTGCAGTGTTCCTGCCGAAAGCGAGCTACGATAGCATAATAGTTACCTGAGAGCTCGAAGCCTCGGTTTTTAAGAGCTAACAAAACTAAAAGAAGGAGAAAAGACAGAAGACTCCATATGGCATGCGCGTTGATGCAAGGTAAACAGCAACGAATACTAGAAGAACGTCTAAATTTAGCTCCTATACATAATAAAAGTGGTCTCATATTGTACATCATATCGCGTGCAAATCTTATTCATCAGCGTCCAGCGAACTCGAAAGACTGGAAGAGAGAGAGAGACAGAAATAAAAGCGAAACGATTCGCCTTAGTAATCTTTAGTCTAGTTTATCTAGCCTAGATCTTTTGTGTGTGTGTGTGTATATGTATATTATGTACACGAAATACACAGCGTGTGACGGTGTCTGCTGTACAACTGTCAACAAGCCTATCGCAGTCATTTACTTATAAGACACTATCGCTCTCAGTTTTGAACCTATTATATCACCCAGCAGCAAGCGTTTGACTAACACTATAACCTACCTAAGTTTTCCTATCTGTCTTGAAGGTTAAAAATAATAATACTTTGTTCAGAAATAGCTTTGTTGACTGATAGTCAAGGCTGACAGAAGCTTACGGCGATAAGTAAGACAGAAGATTGAAAGAGCTTTATGAAACGATAAGGTTTCTGTTGGTTTTAAAAGCTGTCTTCACAGTGAAAGCGTCTATTAAATTTTTACGTTTTTCATTTAAGTTTTACTGCACTGAGCGATAAACAATTCAATTCTGGAAGGCAGCTTTGGATTCATCACCAATCAGAAGCAAGCGGGTAACAAAACGCACTGTTCAAGCTTATTTTGTGCCCTCTTAGTTTACCCCAGTTGTGCTCCCAATAAATCGATTGTTTTTTAGTTAAGCCAATGGGTTTTTCTTTCCACTTGGGGAAAATAATATTGAGATTTTTCTCCAATATTAATTCGGGCGTTACCCGTTAGTTCAGCTCATAGTTTCTGGCTGCTAGGGTAGGGTGTCTTGTTTGGACTTTCTGGCTCTTAATCACTATTGTTGCGTGTTTGAGAGATTAGGGGCGATCTTTTATAGCTGTCGTTTGTCACGCTCACCTTTGTTTTCAATATAGCAAACGAAATATTCTGATTTATGATTAGTAATCTTTTAGTTTGTGCTTAGGTTTCTTTTTTAATAGGTTTTTATTTCTCAGACTAGGACTTCTGAGGGTGCGATTTCTGAAGTTGGGATTTCCCGAGGCACTAATCTAATGGTGAGATTCTCAAGCCACTGATCTAATGGTGAGATTCTCAAGCCACCAATCTAATGGTGAGATTCTCAAGCCACAAATCTAATGGTGAGATTCTCAAGCCACTAATCTAGCGGTGATATTCTTAAGCCATTAATCTTAGTCTCAAGCTACTAATCTAATGGTGAGATTCTCAAGCCACTAATCTAATGGTGAGATTCTCAAGATACTAATCTAATGGTGAGATTCTCAAGATATACTAATCTAATGGTGAGATTCTCAAGCCACTAATCTAATGGTGAGATTCTCAAGATACTAATCTAATGGTGAGATTCTCAAGATATACTAATCTAATGGTGAGATTCTCAAGCCACTATTCTTAGGGTAAGATTCTCAAGCCACTGATCTAATGGTGAGATTCTCAAGCCACAAATCTAACGGTGAGATTCTCAAGCCGCGAATCTTAGTATCGTGTTGCTGAGCTATTGATCTGGAGATAAAATTACGTAAAAGAAGGGCATGTTTTCAGTTGAATGCATACAGTGTTGCTTATAAAGGTTAAAATTTGTCTTCTAAAATTCAATGGGAATCTTTTGAAAGAAATAACAAAAATGTAGCGGAAAAAATGCGCATTTGAAAAGCTCCTTTGATGATTTTTTTTCAGTATTCAATCACCTTATAAGGAAACAAGAAGTCGGGTTTAAAACACGAAGGCTGCCCGTAGATTGTAATACAATTCAGATTGACTTTGGGAAAATCTATACATAATATTTGACTAGACATAATTTTACAGAAACTTCTCAGTCTTTTAATTGAGTCGACTTGTGCGCTATCTATCGGCTAAAGGTCAAAGTAGCTCTTATCTTTTTTTCCAAATATTTCCAAATTAGATAGCGGGTGGAGTGGAGTCTCATTCACTGCTTGGGGTCGCAGCAGAGTTTACATACTCGGCTAGGATCGCGAAATCTCTGTTTTCACTTCATTTTCTGCTTGAATGAAATCTGTTTTAGTAGCGATAAAGAAATTCTCGTGGGGTATTTTTTCTCTTATTCTCTCCCTAATCCGGTCTTCTAACCGGCTTCTTCTGTGCCTGGTTTTCTTTTTCTTTCTAATCTCGTTTCGCTTTGAAATTTTTTGGCGCAAAAATGCTGAAGAAGTCTTTAATAGCGCTTAGTTGCAGTATTTGCAATGATTTTTCATTTGACGCAAGTCAACTACGAGTACTGTACATTAACAAGCGGGCTGGGCGTAATTGAAAATTATTTTTAGAAAGATTGGTTTAGATAATAAAACACTGTCGTCTTTATAAAATTGCTAAAAATACTGACAGCTTATTTCTCCATTTTTGCATACTGCTTCTAATCTGCTTCCTAACTTATTGCCGCCTCTTTCCATGAAAGAATCCGCCACAGTTTAGCCGCAGTCTACCATATTCTTTCCAGATCCTCTGTTGCTGGGCTAGCCTCCCAGATCCTCAGTTGCTGGGCCAGCCTCTCAGAGTGCCAGTTGCTGGGCCAGCCTCTCAGAGTGCCAGTTGCTGGGCCAGCCTCCCAGATCCTCAGTTGCTGGGCCAGCCTCCTAGATCCTCAGTTGCTGGGCCAGCCTCCCAGATCCCCAGTTGCTGGGCCAGCCTCCCAGAGTGTCAGTTGCTGGGCCAGCAGCCTCCCAGATCCTCAGTTGGTGGGCCAGCCTCCCAGATCCCCAGTTGCTGGGCCAGCCTCCCAGATCCTCAGTTGCTGGCCCAGCCTCTCAGAGTGCCAGTTGCTGGGCCAGCCTCCTAGATCCTCAGTTGGTGGGCCAGCCTCCCAGATCCCCAGTTGCTGGGCCAGCCTCCCAGATCCTCAGTTGCTGGGCCTGCCTCTCAGATCCTCAGTTGGTGGGCCAGCCTCTCAGATCCTCAGTTGGTGGGCCAGCCTCCCAGATCCTCAGTTGCTGGGCCAGCCTCTCAGATCCTCAGTTGCTGGGCCAGCCTCTCAGATCCTCAGTTGGTGGGCCAGCCTCTCAGATCCTCAGTTTACTTCGTTGTTATTTTAGCAATACCTACCGTTAGTTAATGTTACCGTGAATGAGTGCAAATGCGCGCATCAAGTTTTCCGCTGTTCCTTGTAACAATTTTTTATTATTATTTTATTATTTGAAAAGTACAATACAATCTGCGCCTAAAAATAGCTCCCAACGCCAGTCAGCAGCTTTGCATTTTAAAGCCGGGAGTTTCAGAGAGGAAATTGGGCTTGTTGCCCTTTTTTATACTAGCTGAAAACGCATGTTCGTAATTTGCCTGCCCGCTCCGCACCTGCCTCTCGCGAAAAATTTGGTGCACGCATCTAGGCTACCCTCCCCCCCCCCCCTCTTTCTTCATTGTTAAGCCCGCAGTCCTAATTGTTGTTGACTAAAAGCCAAGCCGAGAAAAACGCCCTGAGCTTAGCTAGACCTTACCTCTAGCCCCTAGCCCCCCGCCCAGTTAAATTAACGTTACGGGTATTATAAGTGTTTAGCCGAAACTTTATACTATAGTCAGCCTGTTTAGTTAGTTGGCTGTTTGGAAAGATTGAATGACGAGACAGCGGCTGCAGTTGTGCAGATTGAGGTTGGGGGGTGAGTTGCTAGAATGAGTTCTAAATTAGCATAAGGCTTGCATATTTTGTTCTCCCCATATCTCATAGCTTTATCTAATACCATGTATGTTTGACGTTTAATCTGAAGAATTTGGGACTAAGGGATTCTCTTTATACTCGCGGATGTATTTATATTACTCGTAAATGTAAAATATTGCTGATCTCTTAGCCAGCTAAAGAGTGATTGGTCTGTCGACAGATATCCAGCTTTCCTAGTAGTACTGTCTATACTATCTAATCTAGCCTGACAACGGAATGATGGACGCAGCGAAACTCTCTTTAGATGTATACGTCAGCAGCAGCAGCAATGAGTATGCTTATTATAAAGATTAGCCTTAAGGCTTTCCTTGCTTCCTTTGCCTTGACTGTCATCATAAATCTATCTCTTTATAGTC
The DNA here is from genome assembly GCA_002269645.1 of Macrostomum lignano. NCBI lineage: Eukaryota > Metazoa > Platyhelminthes > Macrostomidae > Macrostomum > Macrostomum lignano. Next base: position 88,031 of record NIVC01003013.1, on the reverse strand, counting down.
TGCTTTGTGTATGCTTTGTTAGTAATCTCTTTGTAATGTTTCTTCCGCTGTTTATGTCTCAAATTTCGATTTATATTAACCTCCCTATCTTATACAGACAGCGAAGAACAATTAATATAAGTTGTCTGTTTAGAGTAGGGATCGGGAAACTTTTTAACTTAAGGGCCTGACATAGAATCTAGCGCATAACTGCGAGACAGAGAGAGGAGGGGAGAGGGGGATAAGAAAGGAAAGAGAAGAGGAGAGAGGAGGAGAGAGAGGAGAGCGGGGAGATGAGTGAGGAGAGAGAGGAGAGCGGGGAGATGAGTGAGGAGAGAGAGAGGAGATTAGTGAGAAGAGAGGAGAGAGGGGAGATAAGAAATAAGAGAGGGGAGATAAGAGATAAGAGAGGGAGATGAGTGAAGAGAAAGGGGAGATAAGAGATGAGAGAGGGGAGATGAGTGAGTAGAGAGGGGAGATGAGTGAGGAGGGAGGGGTAAGAGAGGAGAGAGGGGAGATAAGAGATGAGAGAGGGGAGATGAGTGAGGAGAGAGGGGAGATAAGAGATGAGAGAGGGGAGATGAGTGAGGAGAGAGGGGAGATAAGAGAGAGGTTTAAGAGAGAGAGGCCTAGCAGATGAAGTTAGCCCAGTCCTGTTTGCTATCGCTACCGCTTGTTGCCACGCGAGGCCGTTTATCAGACTCAATTCAATTCCATAGCTGATTGGTGGAATATGGGGGCTATGTTAAAAGATTTTTGGGAAGGCACTCTAACGGACAAATTGACCTTTTTGAGTCTGTCTCCTAGGCTGGTTTGATTGTTAGAAGCTTTACCAATGGTGGCTGGTTAAATCCAGTTCTATCGCTAGGGATTGGGTGATTGTCTGCATAAGATCGTTCATCCTGCTTGCCAGTTCCATCCCAGCCTTCGCCCCCCCTCTCAGCCTCGTTCCAATTTCCGTCTTTCAATCCACGCGCATGGATCGACTTTCTCTTGACCATTCTTGCCTCCTCCCTGTTCTGGCCGTACTTTGGGAAAATAAAAATCCCCTTGCCATCTCTATCCCTCCTGTTAACCGATCAGCCCGTCCATCTAACTCTCTTCTCTACTTGTAGTTGACATCCCACTTTTGTTCCCTTATATAGCTTTGCCGTCGGGGCATGAAGTACATTGTGCCGCTGTACCCACCCCTCCTGTTTCTATCTTTCCCCAGTTTTAAACCACTCTCTTGCCCTTCCCTACCGTCTCCAATGACCTCCGTCTTTGTGACTAGATCGAACAGGATTGCTCCAAAATCTTCTAGCTGGATCAGGCTACTAACGCCAGTCTTTAAGTAATCTCTATTTAGTGCGCTTGCTCTCATGCATTTACCCAACCTTCGTGATTCCACTCCTTCGTAAGCAGCAAAAACTTAACAGAGAGGGGTTGTCGGAGTAGCGCACAATAAATAATTGTTCAAAATATTTCTCTCGCTGGTAAGTTTCGGACCCTATACTTAATGTTTTATTTAGCTTTGATAAATTTGCGCGCAGTTCGGTACGGTAGTGAAAATGCATGTGTAGGGGAGAGTGTGTTTTTTTCTCTTGTAAAGTCTTTATTGCATTTTCTTCTGCTTAGGTAGCAGTGCTTTTTAGTCAAATATGTAATAGCAACTGCGGCAACAGATGTTGCCTGGTTTGCTAGTTAGCTTTTAGTGATCGTATGCAGACCCTTCTCTTCTAGCCTGTCTTTCACTTGCCCTGTTATTAGTCCATTGCTGGGATTTTTGTTTTAACTACATTGCAGCAGAGTTTTGCAATAAGGGCATTTATTAAGTGAATCCCATTTTCCCTGTTCGTAGTTGGCAAAGGCGGTACAAGCTCTTTTCTGTGGGTTATTAATTTTTGTCCCCTCTATCTGTAAAATCTGCTGCTTTGTAATTGATATCACCGCTGCTGTAGCAATTACCCGAAGGGTAAAATTAGAATCCTGCATCTAATACTTCATCTAGTGTATGTAATGTGCCATTTGTTTCAACAAGGGTAGCTTCTTCAGAGTCGTGAATGTAATGTGCCATTTGTTTCAACAAGGGTAGTTTCAGAGTCGTGTATGTAATGTGCCATTTGTTTCTATTCTAGTATCAAAGCCATATTTAGCTCCTCAATATTATCAGTGGGTTTTACACTTTATACTATATTTAACCGTAATTAAAACTAAAGCATTGGAATATGAATACCGAAATGAATAAGTCAGAGTTAAAATTGTGCGCACAAGGCTTCCGTTTCAGCCTTGTGTTCGAGTTTGCCTTGCTTATCTATATCTAGATAATATATATCGTTTATATATTCGGACTAAAAATAGATTTCATTGACGACAGAAACTTTGGTGAAGCTAAATATTGCAACCTGTACTGGCTTAATTAAATGAATATGATTTCTAATTTTAGTTTTGTTGAAAAGCATAGCCATTCAGGGTTATTATAGACTATTTATATTGTTCGTGTGTACCTTTATTAGTATATACTAATATAATGTCAATTTTAATTAAATTTTCAGGGTCATCGTAGCAGCGCAATAGTTGACAAATTGATTGAATTCTAAATAAAGACTAAAATCTCTGGAGAAAATCCAACATGGCCAACGAAGCCTCAGTTAGCAACGAGTACGGCTGCTCCATGACCGAGCTGAAAGAGCTCATGGAGGTTCGCGGAGCCGAGGGAGTTGCCAAAATCGCTGCTAACTATACCAACGCTGAGGGACTTTGCGTGCGTCTCAAGACCTCTGCACAGTCTGGTGAGTTGCTAAGGACGTTGCTTTTGCCGCTATTAAACATCGGTTCACCAACTTTTTTGCGGCTTCACTAATCATTTTAATTCACAAATAGATTTCCGATCTTCAATAATTTAATAAAATCTTACAGATTCGCCAGTTCACCAATCTTACAGATTCACCAGTTCACCAATCTTACAGATTCACCAGTTCACCAATCTTACAGATTCGCCAGTTCACCAATCTTACAGATTCGCCAGTTCACCAATCTTACAGATTCGCCAGTTCACCAATCTTACAGATTCGCCAGTTCACCAATCTTACAGATTCGCCAGTTCACCAATCTTACAGATTCGCCAGTTCACCAATCTTACAGATTCGCCAGTTCACCAATCTTACAGATTCGCCAGTTCACCAATCTTACAGATTCGCCAGTTCACCAATCTTACAGATTCGCCAGTTCACCAATCTTACAGATTCACCAGTTAACCAATCTTACAGATTCACCAGTTCACCAATCTTACAGATTCACCATTTCACTAATTTCAAAGATTCACCAGTTCACCAATCTTACAGATTCGCCAGTTCACCAATCTTACAGATTCACCAGTTCACCAATCTTACAGATTCACCATTTCACTAATTTCAAAGATTCACCAGTTTTACCGATTCACCAATAATTTAATTTGTTTAGAAATTGGTCAGCAACGCGTGAATCTTTGTACTCTACGGTATAGATTTATTAATTCTCCAATAAAGTTCAAAGACTTCAACTTAAAAAAGCCGATAATTCTTCAGTTTCCTTGTCTGGCAAAAAGAAAAAGGATTTTCATCATGCTCATCAGTGTCAAACAGAGCAATCTTTTTGGGCAACCGTCTCTCTCTCTCTCTCTCTGCCCTGTTGTGCTCTCTTCTTCACCTTCTAATTAGTCCGCTTCGATCCTGAGCAGCGTAGTGACTTTTTTCAGTTTGTCAGACTTCTAAAGTCCTGAGAAATTATATGAGCCCCGTCTGACTCAACTGACTCTCAACTGACTCAGGTCCAGCCGAGATTAATTAGCAGTCTGTGTGTCCGTTTTCCAGCCTAGTAGGTTTCGATTAGGACTGCATTCCCTTGGGCGTATCAAGTCTACTCTGGAGTAGTTTTTCTCTCACATGGGCTCGTTTTAATGAGTGCCATTAAGCCGCTAGGCAGTATTTTCCTCTCGAATCCGCTTTGTTGCTATTAGCAACACATCCTGTTTACTGTGTAGGTGGAGAGGAGAACTGTTTGCAGATTGTCTATTTGCCAACGCCTCTGGCTGTCAAAAAGTGCTCAGTGTTTTTTTAGTTAGACTAGGATTTTTTGCTTGGGAAAACTGCTCTTATCTGTGAAGTCCCTCCATTGGGCGGTAATTGGAATTCGTGTTTGGGAATACATAGGTAGGTAGGAGTGGATTTGGATACAATTTCTTAGTTACGAAACTAAATCCATATTTAGCAAACTAAATCCCTATTTAGGAAATAAATCCCCATTCAGGAAACTAAATCCCCATTCAGGAAACTAAATCCCCATTCAGGAAACTAAATTCCTATTCAGGAAACTAAATCCCCATTCAGGAAACTAAATTCCTATTCAGGAAACTGAATCCCTTATTTAGAAAACTAAATCCCTATTCAGGAAACTAAATCCCTATTCAGGAAACTAAATCCCTATTTAGGAAACTAAATCCCTATTCAGGAAACTGAATCCCTATTCAGGAAACTGAATCACAATTAAAGAAACTAAAACCCTATTTATGAAACTAAATAATCCCTATTAGTAAACTAAATCCCTATTTAGAAAACTAAGTCTTTGTTTAGAAACTTTATCCCTTAATTAGGAAGCGAAATTCATATTTTGAAGCAGACTTTAAGTCAAACCCGGACTATTCTTTGTAATATAATATGCCTAAGAAATTATTAGGAATATTACATAAATAATTTAACCTAGAATTAAAAAAATTCCTTTCCGCATCATCATTTTGAAGATAGTAGCATCTCCTAATAATTTCACATCAACTCTAGTCTGAACTGGAATCAAAACTGAAGAGTAGGATCGGTATTTCTATTTTTAGCCTGGCTCTGTTCTTTTCCACTGAAATCGCTTCGTAGTCAATTGTCGATTCCATCTACTTAATGCTCGCTTGTCTGCACTCTCCTCTCTCGCTCCTCTTTCGGTCTACTTAATGTTGCTTCTAGCGCTCGCCGGCTGTTCTATTGGTTTTTTAGATCGATACAAATAAGAATTATGCACCATTATTAGACTTGCATAGTTGCTAGGGTCTATTGTGCTATATATATACAGCTGCTAATACTACAGAGATTTAGGTGGGTTGGGAGAGGTAGCTAAACAATGTGATAATGTGAATGGGAGAAGTAGACAAAAACTGAGAAGTAGCTAGAGAGTGAGATTTAGGGGTGGGAGAGGTAACTAGACACTTGGGATTCAGGGTTGAGAGAGGTAGATTTAGGAGGCGAGAGGTAGCTAGGCAGTGAGATTTAGGGGTGAGAGAGAGGTAGCTAGACAGTGAGATTTAGGGGTAAGAAAGAGGTAGCTAAACAGTAAGATTCAGGGTTGAGAGAGGTAGCTAGAGGGTGAGATTTAGGGGGAGAGAGGTAGCTAGAGGGTGAGATTTAGGGAGAGAGAGGTAGCTAGACCGTGAGATTTAGGGTTGAGAGAGGTAGCTAGACAGTGAGATTTAGGGGTGAGAGAGAGAGGTAGCTAAACAGTGAGATTCAGGGTTGAGAGAGGTAGCTAGAGGGTGATATTTAGGGGTGAGAGAGGTAGCTAAACAGTGAGATTCAGGGTTGAGAGAGGTAGCTAGACAGTGAGAGAGAGATAGCTAAACAGTAAGATTCAGGGTTGAGAGAGGTAGCTAGAGGGTGATATTTAGGGGTGAGAGAGGTAGCTAAACAGTAAGATTCAGGGTTGAGAGAGGTAGCTAGACAGTGAGATTTAGGGGTGAGAGAGAGATAGCTAAACAGTAAGATTCAGGGTTGAGAGAGGTAGCTAGAGGGTGATATTTAGGGGTGAGAGAGGTAGCTAAACAGTAAGATTCAGGGTTGAGAGAGGTAGCTAGACAGTGAGATTTAGGGGTGAGAGAGAGATAGCTAAACAGTAAGATTCAGGGTTGAGAGAGGTAGCTAGAGGGTGATATTTAGGGGTGAGAGAGGTAGCTAAACAGTAAGATTCAGGGTTGAGAGAGGTAGCTAGACAGTGAGATTTAGGGGTGAGAGAGAGATAGCTAAACAGTAAGATTCAGGGTTGAGAGAGGTAGCTAGAGGGTGATATTTAGGGGTGAGAGAGGTAGCTAAACAGTAAGATTCAGGGTTGAGAGAGGTAGCTAGACAGTAAGATTCAGGGGTGAGAGAGGTAGCTAAACAGTAAGATTCAGGGTTGAGAGAGGTAGCTAGACAGTGAGATTTAGAGGGCAAAGAGGCGGATTGAGTTACAATCTGAAGTTAATCATTCTTCCCTTTTTGATTTTCAGGCATCAAAGCGAGCGAAATTCCGCGTCGCCAGCAGGTGTTCGGCGCCAATGTTATCCCTCCAAAGCCGCCGAAGACTTTCCTGCAGCTGGTGCTGGAGGCTATGCAGGACTACACCCTGATTATGCTGATCGTGTGCGCAGTGGTGTCCTTGTCTATCTCCGTGTACCAGATGCGTGAGTTGATGTACTTTTCAATAATTCATTGATGAAGCTAGATGATAATTCATTTATGAAGCTGCGTGATAGTTTACCGATGAAGCTATATGATAATTCACTGAAAAAGCTAAATGACAAAATGATTCACAGATAAAGCTGGATAATGACATTGTTCACAGATGAAGCTCGATGATTAAATTATTCACAGATGAAGCTGGATGATGAAATTCCATTCACAGATGAAGCTGGATGATGAAATTCCATTCACAGATGAAGCTGAATGATTTAATTGCATTCACAGATGAAGCTGGATGATGGAATTCCATTCACAGATGAAGCTGGATGATGAAATTTCATTCATAGGTGAAGCTGAATGATAAAATGATTCACAGATGAAGCTGGATGATGAAATGCTATTCACAGATGAAGCTGGATGATGAAATGTCATTCACAAATGAAGCTGGATGATTTAATTATTCACAGATGAAGCTGAATGATAAAATGATTCACAGATGATGCTGGATAATTAAATGATTCTCAGATGAAGCTGTTTGATGGAAAACCAATCACAGATGAAGCAGGATGATGAAATGATTTAGAGATGGAGCTGGATGATGATTTCACTAGGAAAGTCGCCTTCTCAGACATTCGCAACTCTACAGGATTGATACGAAGTACTTGTCACTCAGACTCTTAGCCCTTCTGTTCAATTATGTAGGCTTGTTACTAACTTAACACTTACTGCAGCGATGGGTCGTGCTGTTGCATGCATGAGAAATAACTGCCTGGCATCAATTAGTAGATTGATATTCATATTTTTTTACACTGGCCTTGGCTTGAAGCCTGCTCTTAGTCTGGATGGAGTCTTCGAATCTTCTTTTTTTCTCTGGGCCACACATCCTTTGGCGCGCATGTCTGATACCTCATTATCCAACCTTGAGTGTACACTTTATTTCCCAGTAATTAAGATCCTTTCTCCCCTCTATAAGGGTCATCTCTCTCTTCCATAAGTCTTTAGTTCATACCTTCCATTATAATTCGCCCCTACTCTTCATTAAAATCCGCCCCTACTCTTCATTAGAATCCGCCCTACCCTCCGCCCCTACTCTTCATTAGAATCCGCCCCTACTCTTCATTAGAATCCGCCCCTACTCTTCATTAAAATCCGCCCCTACTCTTAATTAAAATCCGCCCCTACTCTTCATTAAAATCCGCCCCTACTCTTCATTAGAATCCGCCCCTACTCTTCATTAGAATCCGCCCCTACTCTTCATTAGAATCCGCCTCTACTCTTCATTAGAATCTGCCTCTACTCTTCATTAGAATCTGCCTCTACTCTTCATTAGAATCCGCCCCTACTCTTTATTAGAATTCGCCTCTACTCTTCATTAGAATTTGCCTCTACTCTTCATTGGAATCCGCCTCTACTCTTAATTAAAATCCGCCCCTACTCTTCATTAAAATCCGCCCCTACTCTTAATTAAAATCCGCCCCTACTCTTCATTAGAATCCGCCCCTACTCTTCATTAGAATCCGCCTCTACTCTTCATTAGAATCCGCCTCTACTCTTCATTAGAATCCGCCTCTACTCTTCATTAGAATCCGCCTATACTCTTCATTAGAATCCGCCTATACTCTTCATTAGAAATCCGCCTCTACTCTTCATTAAAATCCGCCCCTACTCTTCATTAGAATCCGCCCCTGCTCTTCATTAAAATCCGCCCCTGCTCTTTATTAAAATCCGCCTCTACTCTTCATTAAAATCCGTCTCTACTCTTCACTAGAATCCGCCTATACTCTTCATTAGAATCTGCTTCTACTCTTCATTAGAATCCGACTCTACTCTTTATTAGAATCCGACTCTACTCTTTATTAGAATCCGACTCTACTCTTTATTAGAATCCGACTCTACTCTTTATTAGAATCCGCCCTACCCTCCATTAGAATCCGCCCCTACCCTCCATTAGAATCCGCCCCTACCCTCTGTTAGTATCCGCCTCTACCCTCCATCATTAAAATCCGTCCCTACCCTCCGGTAGTATCCGCCTCTACCCTCTATCACCAGAATCTGTCCCTACCCTCCGTTATTATCCGGCCCTATCATTCATTAGAATCCGCCCTACCCTCCATTAGAATCCGCCCTACCCTCCATTAGAATCCGCCCCTACCCTCTGTTAGTATCCGCCCCTACCCTCCATTAGAATCCGCCCTACTCTCCATTACTGTCTGCCTAAAGCTTTAACTGGAAGCCCGTTCTCTGTTGGTAGAAAATATTGATATACTGTCAATTAGGGGGCCTTTTCCCCTTCATTAGTTTTATTGTCCATTCTCCTGCTCTTCATCAGCGGTGCGCAACTCCCCTAGCTTTGGTCTGTGCAAAATACAGTTTAAAAAAATACTCACTTTTCCGCTCCACCGCCCGTCAGTGCGCAAGAAGGAACCTGGCGAGCAGCACGGCGACGACAGCGAAGAAGAAGCCGGCTGGATTGAAGGCGTCGCCATCGCCGTAGCCGTCATTGTGGTCGTATTGGTCACCGCGTTCAACGATTGGAGCAAGGAGCGCCAGTTCCGCGGACTGCAGGCTAAGCTGGAGCAGGAGCACCTGTTCGATGTCATCCGCGAGGGCCAGGTGTCCAAGGTGCTGGTTAGCGACATTGTTGTCGGCGACATCTGCCAAGTGAAATACGGCGACGCCCTGCCGGCTGACGGTATCATTATTCAGAGCAATGACCTCAAGGTGGACGAGAGCAGCCTGACTGGCGAGAGCGATCACGTGAAGAAGGGCGAAGACCGCGACCCGATGCTGCTGTCCGGTGAGGGCCGCGTTTCACTGTAACATTAATCATTCATTCTGTCAAGCAACTTATCAATCGATAATTATGTCAATTAATCTACCAATCAATCAGTCGATCAATCAGTCAATCAATCAATCAGTCTACCAATCAATCACTCAATCAGTCAATCAGTCATCCAATCAATAAATCAATAAAGCAATCAATCAATCAGTCAACCAATCAGTCAGTCAATCAGTCAGTCAATAAGTCAGTCAATCAGTTAGTCAATCAATCAGTCAGTCAATCAATCAGTCAGTCAATCAGTCAGTCAATCAACCAATCAGTCAACCAATCAATCAGTCAATCAGTCAGTCAATCAATCAGTTAGTCAATCAGTCAGTCAATCAATCAGTCAGTCAATCAGTTAGTCAATCTATCTATCAGTCAATCGATCAGTCAGTCGTTCAATCAATCAATCAATCAATCAGTCAGTCAGTCAGTTAATCATTCAATCAATCAATCAGTCAATCAGTCAGTCAGTCAGTTAATCAGTCAATCAATCAGTCAATCAATTAATCAACCAACCAATAAATCAAATAATCAACCAATCAGTCAATCAATCAATAAAAGAATCAGTCAACCAATAAATCATTCAATCAATATACGATAAAACCGATCAACCAGGAAGTTTATAATCCGATTATGTCTGTCAAGCTACAATTAGTAAAACCTGCAAATAAGAAGCAAATTTAAATAAGATTCGAACAGTTTAGGAGTAACTCTCTGCCCTGCAAATCAAGCCGTTACCAAATATTGCTATCGTGTGAGATCATCATAGGGACAGATGAAACCAGATTTAAAGCCAGACCGTAACTCGGGCTAGCTATTCAAGAAAACCTTTTTCAATGATTAAACATCCTGTCTGTACTCTTTGTAGTGCGCCATGAAAAAAGGGGGTTCAGAAAGCCTAAAAATAAGCATTTCCATTAAGCAAATGGGCTTTTTGTGCTCGCTTTGTCTGCTAGATTGACGGAAAAACTTACTAGCACTTTTATTGGGATTTTCTGTAAGCCCTTTTCAAGCACACTCACTTTAAATTTCTGTCACCTCTTGTGCCGAACGGATGTGTTGCTAAGTGACTGAGTATGGAAATCATTCGGCGCAATGAATTGCTTGCTAATGCTTTTCGATTCAGTAAACCACTCTGAGGTTCTTCTTGTACTAACTGTGTGATTTATCGGGTCTTAACTCGCTTCTTCCAAACTCTATTTATCACTCTACTCTCTTTTCTACTCTCTCTATTCATTTTTTACTGTCTATTATCTTTTCTGCTCTCTCTTTCCATCAGTGTCTACTCTCTTTTCTGCTCTCTCTATCCATCAGTGTCTACTCTCTTTTCTGCTCTCTCTATCCATCAGTCTACCCTCTTTTCTGCTCTCTCTATCCATCAGTGTCTACTCTCTTTTCTACTCTCTCTATCCATCAGTGTCTACTCTCTTTTCTACTCTCTCTATCCATCAGTGTCTACTCTCTTTTCTGCTCTCTCTATCCATCAGTGTCTACTCTCTTTTCTACTCTCTCTATCCATCAGTGTCTACTCTCTTTTCTACTCTCTCTATCCATCAGTGTCTACTCTCTTTTGTGCTCTCTATCCATCAGTGTCTACTCTCTTTTCTACTCTCTCTTTCCATCAGTGTCTACTCTCTTTTCTACTCTCTCTATCCATCAGTGTCTACTCTCTTTTCTGCTCTCTATCCATCAGTGTCTACTCTCTTTTCTGCTCTCTCTATCCATCAGTGTCTACTCTCTTTTCTACTCTCTCTATCCATCAGTGTCTACTCTCTTTTCTACTCTCTCTATCCATCAGTGTCTACTCTCTTTTCTACTCTATCTATCTATCAGTGTCTACTCTCTTTTCTACTCTATCTATCTATCAGTGTCTACTCTCTTTTCTACTCTCTCTATCCATCAGTGTCTACTCTCTTTTCTACTCTCTCTATCCATCAGTGTCTACTCTCTTTTCTGCTCTCTATCCATCAGTGTCTACTCTCTTTTCTACTCTCTCTATCCATCAGTGTCTACTCTCTTTTCTACTCTCTCTATCCATCAGTGTCTACTCTCTTTTCTGCTCTCTCTATCCATCAGTGTCTACTCTCTTTTCTACTCTCTCTATCCATCAGTGTCTACTCTCTTTTCTACTCTCTCTATCCATCAGTGTCTACTCTCTTTTCTACTCTCTCTATCCATCAGTGTCTACTCTCTTTTCTGCTCTCTCTATCCATCAGTGTCTACTCTCTTTTCTACTCTCTCTATCCATCAGTGTCTACTCTCTTTTCCGCTCTCTCTATCCATCAGTCTACCCTCTTTTCTACTCTCTCTATCCATCACTGTCTACTCTCTTTTCTACTCACTCTATCCATCACTCTACTATATTTTCTACTCTCTATATCCATTTTACTAGCTGTTGTATTTTCTCTCCATGTGTAAACTTGTTCATAATACTACTCTCTATTTCGCGTGTCTCCCTGTCTATCAAATATCGGGCTCTCATTATTCCCCTAACTATCCTCAAATCTTCGGGAGATTTCGCCATCCAGCACAGCCGAATTCGTATCTATTATTCTATTCACTCAGCCATCAGTAATTATTCACTCAGGGGAATTCGGTTCTGGGAAATTTCGACAGTCAATTATTTCCAATGCACGCACGCCTGAGTTCGTTCCTTCTATTTTGATAGCACCAGCGGCTGCTCCGCCGGTCCCGTTTTGGGAATAGTTCAGTTTAGCCTAGAGCTGGTGTCCTTTTCGTCATCTCAATATCAGAGAGTACTCAGCACGGGCCTGGGGGGTGCGGAGAGGGAGGGTTGAGAGTAGGAGAGTCCGGCTAGCCTGGCTGCCTTCCTAATCCGACTGGATAATTAATTTGATGCGCATTGCTTTAAAATCATCGAGCGGAGTAAGCTAATGCATCGAGATTTTCAGGCCTTTCCCTGTTTCCCAGTTCCCTTTTCCTCACGTTTGCTCTTTAGACAAATTTTGGTTTTTTTTAACATCGATCTTGGTAGGTAATGAAAAAGGCTTTTTATTCTGACAGAATACTTGGATTTTTTTATTATTAAAGTAGTATTTTCATTAACATGGCTTTTTTAGTTCTATTGGCATAGTACTTCATAACACAATGGATCATAATGGAGAATAAGGGCGGATTCTAATGAAGGGTAGGGGCGGATTCTAATGAAGGATAGGGGCGGATTCTAATGTAGGATAGGGGCGGATTCTAATAGAGGGTAGGGGCGGATTCTAATAAAGGGTAGGGGCGGATTCTAATGAAGGATAGGGGCGGATTCTAATGTAGGATAGGGGCGGATTCTAATAAAGGGTAGGGGCGGATTCTAATGAAGGATAGGGGCGGATTCTAATGTAGGATAGGGGCGGATTCTAATAGAGGGTAGGGGTGGATCCTAATGAAGGATAGGGGCGGATTCTAATGAAGGATAGGGGCAGATTCTAATGAAGGATAGGGGCAGATTCTAATGTAGGATAGGGGCGGATTCTAATGAACGATGGGGGCGGATCCTAATGTAAGATGGGAGCGGATTCTAATGGACCGTATTGGCGGATTCTAATGTAGGATGGGGACGGATCCTAATGTACGATGGGGGCGGATTCTAATGGAGGATTAGGGCGGGTTGTAATGTAGGATAAGGCCGGATTGTAATGGAGAGCAGGGCGGATTCTAATGGAGGGTAGGGGCGGATTCTAATAGAGAGTAGGAGCGAGTCCTAACGGAGGGTAGGGGCAGATCTTAACGGAGGGTAGGGGCGGATCCTAATGGTTTCTAAAGTGACTAATGGTCCTGGACGCCCAGCCTTATTGAACCCTGAATGGCCCCTGTCCAGTACAGGAACACGTAAAAGTTCAACGACTACTCTCGACACAGTGATGAGTGATGGAACTAAAAAGCCAGATTAATTCTTATCATAGTGAATGGTATCAGAAATTTCACATCGTCAAATTACTTTAATTTGTGAGCTAGCGGAAAAGAGACTAGCAGGAGTTTTTTGCAAAGTAAAACTTTGAGCTTGTGAAAGTTTAGAGCATGAGAAGATTCGAGCTTGAGAAGATTCGGGTTTGAGAAGACCCGAACTTGAGAAGATTCGAACTTGGGAAGACTCGAGTTTGAGAGGATTCGAGCTTGATCAGACTCGAGCTTGAGAAGATTCGAACTTGAGAAGATTCAAACTTGAGAGGATTCGAACTTGAGAAGATTCGAACTTGAGAAGATTCGAACTTGGGAAGACTCGAGTTTAAGAGGATTCGAGCTTGATCAGATTCGAGCTTGAGAAGATTCGAGCTTGAGTAGACTCGAGCTTGAGAAGATTCGAACTTGAGAAGATTCGAACTTGATAAGACTCGAGCTTGAAAAGATTCGAGCTTGAGAAAACTCGAGCTTGAGAAGACTCGAGTTTGAGAAGACTCGAGCTTGTGAAGACTTGAGCTGGAGAGAAGTTTCGGCTTTGAAAAGATTCGAGCTTGAGAAGATTAGAACTTGAGAAGATTCGAGCTTGAGAAGTTTTGAGCTTGAGAAGTTTTGAGCTTGAGAAGACTCAAACTTGAAAAGTTTCGAGCTTGAGAAAATGTCGAGCTTAAAAATCATGAATTATTTTCAATTCACCCCCTTTGCCCAAAACGCTTGCCAACAGGCACCAACGTAATGGAAGGCTCCGGTAAAATGGTAGTAACGGCTGTTGGCATCAACTCGCAGGCTGGCATCATCTTTAATCTGTTGGGAGCCAGCGGCAACGAGGAGGACGATAGTAACAATAGCAACGTGAAGAAGGCGGGCAATGTGGACACAGTCACGGCTGGTAAGGATAATGCTGTTGCACTGTTTCTGGGTTACTTAATATGGCAATTCGAGGAGGGAGAGGATAGCTTGTATAGGTTACTTAAGACCAAATGATATATGCCTAGCTAAAGGGACATTAATGTTAGGTGGAGTGGTTTGCTTAGAGTAGACTCTGGTAGAGAGATGTCTAGAGAGAGAGAAGTGTATGTAGTGAGAGTTATGTTTAAGGAGGTAAGATATGTCTTTGGAGTGAGAGATGTGTCTGGAGAGTGATATGCGTCTGGGGAGTGAGCGATGTGTCTGGAGAGTGAAAATGATGTGTCTGGGGAGTGAAAATGTTTCTGGGGAGTGAGAGATGTGTCTGCGAAGTGAGAGATGTGTCTGGGGTGTGAGAGATGTGTCTGGGGAGTGAAAATGTTTCTGGGGAGTGAGAGATGTGTCTGGGAGGTGAGATGTGTGTCTGGGGAGTTACAGATGTTTCTGGGGAGTGAGAGATGTGTCTGGGAGGTGAGATATGTGTCTGGGAAGTTACAGATGTGTCTGGGGAGTGAGAGATGTGTCTGGGGAGTTAGAGATGTGTCTGGAGAGTGAAAATGTGTCTGGGAGTGAAAATAATGTGCCTGTTGAGTGAAAATGATGTGCCTGTTGAGTGAAAATTATGTGCCTGGGGAGTGAAAATGATGTGCCTGGGGAGTGAAAATGATGTGCCTGGGGAGTGAAAATGATGTGCCTGGGGAGTGAAAATGATGTGCCTGGGGAATGAAAATGATGTGTCTGGGGAGTGAGAGGTGCTTCTGGAAAAGTAGAGAGTAGAGATGTGTCTTAGGAGTGAAATAGTAATTTAAGGAAAGGCTAAGTGTGTCTGCTGATAAATGATTAGTATAGTTATAACATTTCCAGACTGATAGTAGTTGCTTGTAACTACGTTGTATGTATAATATTCTGCCCTGAGTTGGCTAAAACTAACTGTCAAACATTTCCTTTCCACCCATCTGCAGGTGAACAGAAGACGCCGCGTGAGTCGAAAAATTCTGTTTATGTCAAATTCCTTGCCTAATTCTTTTGCTGCACCATTTTTCTTTTTTACCTCTTTATATTATATAGAAAGCTAACTAAAACTATTATTACCTATAGATTCCCGTAGCTATAGTTTTAATGTAATGTTAGTTGATTGTGTACTTTTATAATGTTATATACGTGGCCACGCAGGTAATATGTTACGCGTACACGTCTGCTACTATACCGGTAGTTAGATGCATCTAATTAAGTTAGGACCACCGATACTAGAATAACTACTATGAATGCCACTTGCAAAAATATGCTCATCTCTCTTTCAGTAGCAAATTTGCGTTTTTTCATCTTGCCCGCTTGTGTCTGACTTTTGACCTCTTTCCTTACTGCTCTCTCATTGGCTAAGCCAGATTGGACCTGCCCCCCTAGGCTGAGTTTCGTCCGTCTGACTTCGACCTCTGTCCTTACTGCTCTCTCATTGGCTGAGCCAGATTGGGCCTGTCCCCTAGGCTGAGTTTCGTCCGTCTGACTTCGACCTCTGTCCTTACTGCTCTCTCATTGGCTGAGCCAGATTGGGCCTGTCCCCTAGGCTGAGTCTCGTCCGTCTGACTTCGACCTCTGTCCTTACTGCTCTCTCATTGGCTGAGCCAGATTGGACCTGCCCCCCCCCAGGCTAAGGTTCGTCCGTCTTGCGTTCATACTTGTGTACATCGAATTAAATGCTTGTTATTCATTCTTACAAATGAATAGACGCTCTATTTTTTAGCAAAGTTCATTGCGAATGGCATATCTAGTTATTCTAGAATGTGGTTCAGACTTGGCTTGTTAGTCTGTAGAACAACTTTATTTAATATTTTAGTCTACAAAATCTTATATTTCCTCTTTGTTAGATAGATTGCAGTTTTTAAAGCTTGAGTTAGATTTAAAATGAATGAATCTAACTATTAAAATTCTTTATATCATAATTAGGTTGATATATAGTTGTGTGTGTTAATTAATTTTTCCGGAAGACTGTTAGGTATTTTCTCAATCCAATTAACACATGGTTAACCATCTTCACTAATGATAATGATAATAATAATTTTTATTAAGACACCACTGCTCTACTTTAATAAGATTTACCGCTATTATAAAATAGTATATTGTTTGTACACTATTATCATTATCGTTACTATCGTTAATTTCGAAATACCCAACACTATAGACGTGGCCTGCATGCATACATATATGTTGTAGTTTTGATTCATTTACATTGACTATGTGATCGATATTATTATTTTTATGTGCTTTTTTCTCTCAAAATCATATGCAGTTCTGAATCCGGATGCCAAGAGACCTGGTAGGTATTGTTTTCGGTTATTGTAGTTTTACCCATTTTTGTGTGAATGTGTGCGTTGATTAAATGCTATCTGACTTGAAAATATAAGACATTATTACAGATTTTCAAAAATTAAAAACACTACCTTGTAAAGATAAGTACAATCAGCAAATTTAGTTTGATATTTTTTATAATTTAAATTATTATAGTTATTAATTATAATAATTAAAAAGTAGCTAATTGTATATACTATTAAGCACTATCTAATCCAAATCTTAACCTTATATAATCAGTCTGTTTTTCAAGTGTGTCTGTTTGTGTGTGAGTGTGGAACTAGTATATGAAGTAGCTGGTCGTAATATTCTAACAAAACTTTAACTGTAAGTTTATTGTTGATTTTAATCCATGTTTCTTGTTATTTTTTATAACAATGAAAAGTATAAAATTAATCCAGACTTTGATTTAAAGCGAATTAATTTAACGCTTAATTAACAATTAATCATACTTAATCCATTTCTAATGACCTAATTGCTCTGATTGGCAAATTTTACAATTTCTATAAAGTCGGAAAATTGTGTTTGCTTTTATCAGCATGTTACCATTTTTCCTTGTTTTGCTCACCTTAACTGGTTGAAACAGAAATATGTTCCGCAATTTGTTTCTAAAAATATTTCAGCTAGCAACTTCAGACAGTATCTCACGAATGGTCAGTGTTCTGATGCTGACTCCCAAGTTTATATACATCTTCCAACTACCTTTGCACCTGCTTTCTTCTGACACCGTGTTTACTGACTAACTGACTTGAGTGAGTGAGTGACTGACTGACTGACTGACTGACTGACTGACTGACTGAGTGACTGACTGACTGACTGACTGACTGACTGACTGACTGACTGACTGACTGACTGACTGACTGACTGACTGACTGACTGACTGACTGACTGACTGACTGACTGACTGACTGACTGACTGACTGAGAGACTGGTCATCTTTGTTTACTAAATGCTCTTCTTGCTTTGGTTTCTAAATCGTCTTTTAATGTTTTTCAATCAAAAGTTCTCTATGCACTCTTCTTAAATTTCAACTTGGCTGTGTCTGTCTGTCCCTGCAGTCTGCACGCACCTTTGCCTCGGACCTGTCTTACAGCAAGTCTGACTGACTATCCTATGCTGTCCGAGCCTGGTTTAATGTACTTATAAGATCTGCATGTAGACTGATCAATCTGGGAGCATAGCTAATCAATCTGGGAGTATAGCTAATCAATATGGGAGTATAGATAATCAATCTGGGAGCATAGCTAATCAATCTGGGAGTATAGCTAATCAATATGGGAGTATAGATAATCAATCTAGGAGTATAGCTAATCAATCTGGGAGCATAGCTAATCAATATGGGAGTATAGATAATCAATCTGGGAGTATAGCTAATCAATCTGGGAGTATAGCTAATCAATCTGGGAGTATAGCTAATCAATATGGGAGTATAGCTAATCAATCTGGGAGCATAGCTAATCAATCTGGGAGTATAGCTAATCAATCTGGGAGCATAGCTAATCAATCTGGGAGTATATAGCTAATCAATCTGGGAGTATAGCTAATCAATATGGGAGTATAGCTAATCAATATGGGAGTATAGATAATCAATCTGGGAGTATAGCTAATCAATCTGGGAGCATAGCTAATCAATCTGGGAGTATAGCTAATCAATATGGGAGTATAGATAATCAATCTGGGAGCATAGCTAATCAACCTGGGAGTATAGCTAATCAACCTGGGAGTATAGCTAATCAATATGGGAGTATAGCTTATCAATCTGGAAGTATAGCTTATCAATCTGGGAGTATAGCTAATCAATCTGGGAGTATGGATAATCAATCTGGGAGTATGGATAATCAATCTGGGAGTACAGATAATCAATCTGGGAGTATGGATAATCAATCTGGGAGTATAGCTAATCAAACTGGGAGTATATAGCTAATCAATCTGGGAGTATAGATAATCAAACTGGGAGTATAGCTAATCAATCTGGGAGTATATAGCTAATCAATCTGGGAGTATAGCTAATCAAACTGGGAGTATAGCTAATCAAACTGGGAGTATAGCTAATCAAACTGGGAGTATAGCTAATCAATCTGGGAGTATATAGCTAATCAATCTGGGAGTATAGCTAATCAAACTGGGAGTATAGATAATCAATCTGGGAGTATAGATAATCAATCTGGGAGTATAGCTAATCAATCTGGGAGTATAGCTAATCAATCTGGGAGCATAGCTAATCAAACTGGGAGTATAGATAATCAATCTCGGAGTATATAGCTAATCAATCTGGGAGTATAGATAATCAAACTGGGAGTATAGCTAATCAATATGGGAGTATAGATAATCAATCTGGGAGTATAGCTAATCAATCTGGGAGCATAGCTAATCAATATGGGAGTATAGATAATCAATCTGGGAGTATAGCTAATCAATCTGGGAGTATAGCTAATCAATCTGGGAGTATAGCTAATCAATATGGGAGTATAGCTAATCAATCTGGGAGCATAGCTAATCAATATGGGAGTATAGATAATCAATCTGGGAGTATAGCTAATCAATCTGGGAGCAAAGCTAATCAATCTGGGAGTATAGCTAATCAATATGGGAGTATAGATAATCAATCTGGGAGTATAGCTAATCAATCTGGGAGTATGGATAATCAATATGGGAGTATAGCTAATCAATATGGGAGTATAGCTAATCAATATGGGAGTATAGCTTATCAATCTGGAAGTATAGCTAATCAATCTGGGAGTATAGATAATCAATCTCGGAGTATATAGCTAATCAATCTGGGAGTATGGATAATCAATCTGGGAGTATAGATAATCAAACTGGGAGTATAGATAATCAATATGGGAGTATAGCTTATCAATCTGGAAGTATAGCTAATCAATCTGGGAGTATAGATAATCAATCTCGGAGTATATAGCTAATCAATCTGGGAGTATGGATAATCAATATGGGAGTATAGATAATCAAACTGGGAGTATAGATAATCAAACTGGGAGTATAGCTAATCAATCTGGGAGTATAGCTAATCAATCTGGGAGTATAGCTAATCAATCTGGGAGTATAGCTAATCAATCTCGGAGTATAGCTAATCAAACTGGGAGTATAGCTAATCAATCTGGGAGTATAGATAATCAATCTGGGAGTATAGCTAATCAATCTGGGAGTGTAGCTAATCAATCTGGGAGTATAGCTAATCAATCTGGGAGCATAGCTAATCAATCTGGGAGTATAGCTAATCAATCTGGGAGTATAGCTAATCAATCTGGGAGTATAGATAATCAATCTGGGAGTATAGCTAATCAATCTGGGAGTATAGCTAATCAATCTGGGAGTATAGATAATCAATCTGGGAGTATAGCTAATCAATCTGGGAGTATAGCTAATCAATCTGGGAGTATAGATAATCAATCTGGGAGTATAGATAATCAATCTGGGAGTATAGCTTATCAATCTGGGAGTATAGCTAATCAATCTGGGAGTATACATGTAGCTAATCAATCTGGGAGCATAGCTAATCAATCTGGGAGTATAGCTAATCAATCTGGGAGTATAGCTAATCAATCTGGGAGTATAGCTAATCAAACTGGGAGTATAGATAATCAATCTCGGAGTATATAGCTAATCAATCTGGGAGTATAGCTTATCAATCTGGGAGTATAGATAATCAATCTGGGAGTATAGCTTATCAATCTGGGAGTATAGCTAATCAATCTGGGAGTATAGCTAATCAATCTGGGAGTATAGCTAATCAATCTGGGAGTATAGCTAATCAATCTGGGAGTATAGCTTATCAATCTGGGAGTATAGCTAATCAATCTGGGAGTATAGCTAATCAAACTGGGAGTATAGATAATCAATCTCGGAGTATAGCTAATCAATCTGGGAGTATAGCTAATCAATCTGGGAGTATAGATAATCAATCTGGGAGTATAGCTAATCAATCAATCAATAATTGCTCTGGCACAAGACGCCTAACAACAATCATTACATTTAATTGGGCGTATTTACACACCTTAATTGTGAATAATAATTTTGAATAATAATTCTACAACCCTCAGACGCCGAGAACATTCAGCTATCGAATGTGGGCGCCGCGGCTGACGCCAACCCCGACACAATGCCAGCCGGAGAGG
>NIVC01003013.1:57500-62500 GCA_002269645.1 Macrostomum lignano | reverse complement strand
CGGGATTATCGGTATGACAATTAGAATCAATCGATGATAGGCTTAGCAACAACTCCCATCTCCCGTCCCCCCTTTAGGACCGCATTGTCAGCAACGTGATCGAGCCCATGGCCAGCGACGGCCTGCGCACAATCTGCATCGCCTACAAAGACTTCGTACCGGCCAGCGCCGGCCCGGGACCCAGCGACGCCGCCTTCAAAGAGGAGCCCAACTGGGACGATGAGGACTTCATAGTGTCCAAGCTTACCTGCATCGCCATAGTCGGCATCGAGGATCCTGTCCGACCGGAGGTGCCGGCCGCTATTCGCCAGTGCCAGAGCGCCGGCATCTGCGTTCGAATGGTGACGGGAGACAATGTCAACACGGCTAGATCCATTGCTTCGAAATGCGGCATTTTGAAACCCGGAGAAAACTTCTTGGTGCTCGAAGGCAAGGAGTTTAATAAGCGTATTCGAGATCCCGCTACTGGCCAGGTGTCTCAGGCTCGATTCGATCAGGTTGGTTTGCCGGGTGTCATGGGTTGCTACAAGGGGAGAATTCAGTCAGTTTGACAAGGCGTTAGCTTCGATTCTAGAACTATCCGATCAACCTAGAGGAGTCACTTCGTCCTAGAAAAGGGGGTCACATCAGTCTGAAGGGGGTCACACTGGTCTGGAGGGGGTCACACTGGTCTGGAGGGGGTCACACTGGTCTGGAGGGGTCCACATCGGTCTAGAGGAGGTCACATCGTTCTGTAAGGCCCAAATCGGTCTAGAGGAGGTCACATCGTTCTTTAAGGCTCAAATCGGTCTAGAGGAGGTCACATCGTTCTGTAAGGGTCACATCGTCTAGAGGAGGTCACATCGGTCTAGAGGAGGTCACATCGGTCTAGAGGAGGTCACATCGGTCTAGAGGAGGTCACATCGGTCTAGAGGAGGTCACATCGGTCTAGAGGAGGTCACATCGGTCTAGAGGAGGTCACATCGATCTAGAGGAGGTCACATCGATCTAGAGGAGGTCACATCGGTCTAGGGGAGGTCACATCGGTCTAGAGGAGGTCACATCGGTCTAGAGGAGGTCACATCGGTCTAGAGGAGGTCACATCGGCCTGACCTCACATTGTTCTGTAAGGGTCAAATCGGTCTGAGGGGTCCAATCTAAGATTCGTCAAATAATTTTAGGGGGTTGTCAGAATCGGCGTGGCGATCACATTGATTTTAATGAGAGCAAGTAATAATTGCCCAATAGTATGAATGTTTCAACTGCACGTGCTCTCTCCCATATCGCTCCCAGGTGTGGCCAAAACTGCGCGTACTAGCTCGCTCCTCGCCGCAGGACAAGTACACCCTGGTGTCCGGCATCATCGCCTCGAAGATCACCGCTAGTCGCGAGGTTGTCGCCGTAACTGGAGACGGCACCAACGATGGTCCGGCTTTGAAGAAGGCCGACGTCGGATTCGCTATGGGCCTCCAGGGCACCGACGTTGCCAAGGAGGCCTCCGACATCATCCTGACTGACGACAACTTCTCCAGCATTGTCAAGGCCGTCAAGTGGGGCCGCAACGTGTACGATTCTATTTCCAAGTTCCTGCAATTCCAGCTGACCGTCAATGTGGTCGCTGTTGCCGTTGCCGTGTTTAGCTCCTGCGTCATCACCGTGAGTAAAACATTGGAGTTCACCTTCCTTGATCCTAATTAAACACCTTTTAGTGTCTTTAATCTGCCTCTCAAAATCATTGATGTTGCGCTTTCTAAGATCCTTGTTGGGTATCTTCTAAGACCGTTGATGTGCACCTCCTAAGATCATTAATGTGCACCTTCTAAGATCATTGATGTGCACCTCCTAAGATCATTAATGTGCACCTTCTAAGATCATTGATGTGCACCTCCTAAGATCAATAATGTGCACCTTCTAAAACCGTTGATGTGCACCTCCTAAGATCATTAATGTGCACCTTCTAAGCTCATTGTTGTGCACCTTCTAAGATCATTGATGTGCACCTCCTAAGATCATTAATGTGCACCTTCTAAGCTCATTGTTGTGCACCTTCTAAGATCATTGATGTGCACCTTCTAAGATCATTGATGTGCACCTCCTAAGATCATTAATGTGCACCTTCTAAGATCATTGATGTGCACCTCCTAAGATCATTAATGTGCACCTTCTAAGCTCATTGTTGTGCACCTTCTAAGATCATTGATGTGCACCTCCTAAGATCATTGATGTGCACCTCCTAAGATCATTGGTGTGCATCTTCTAAGATCATTGACGTGCACCTCCTAAGATCATTGGTGTACATCTTATAAGATCATTGATGTGCACTTTCTAAGATCATTGATGTGCACCTGATAAGATCGTTAATGTGCACCTAAGATCATTGATGTGCATCTTCTAAGATCCTTGATGTACACTTTCAACGAGCATTGTTGTAGAAGTACATTGGGTAAATTACCCGTCCGATTCACCCGAATCTTGATTGCCATCAGCCTTACTCTCTCCTCTCCTCACCCACCCTCCACTGCGCAGGACACTCCGCTGCGAGCGATCCAGATGCTTTGGGTCAACCTGATCATGGACACCCTAGCGTCCCTGGCTTTGGCCACCGAATTGCCTAGCGACGAGCTGCTCGAGCGTAAGCCGTACGGCCGGACTAAACCGCTAATTGACATCGTTATGCTGAGGAATATCTGCGGCAATGCGCTCTACCAGTTGGTCATCACATTCACACTGCTGTTTGCCGGTAACCATTGTCCGAGTTTTTTAACTACTTAAAGTAGAGCAAGCAGTTTTTCGTTTCTTAGAAATAATTAGAAACTGTTTAGTAGTATAGTATAAATAGTATAGGCTACTGTTAGTATCTGTATATGCGGATCTTAATTGCAGGCGACAAGATCATGGACACACCGATACAGTTTGGCAGCCCTGTGCCAACGCAGCACTTCACCGCCATCTTTAACGCCTTTGTGATGATGACTCTGTTCAACGAGGTCAACGCTAGGAAGATTCACGATCAGAGAAATGTGTTCTCCGGGCTGCAGAGAAATATTATTTTTGTTATTATCTGGCTGACCACCTTTGCTCTGCAGGTGAGTGCTTTGTAATAACAGCTCAGACAGACAGACAGACAGACAGACAGACAGACAGACAGACAGACAGACAGACAGGCAGGCAGGCAGACGGACAGGCAGGCAGACAGAGACAGACGGACAGACAGACAGACAGATAGAGACAGACAGACAGACAGACAGACAGACAGACAGACAGAGGCGGACAGACAGACAGACAGACAGACAGACAGACAGACAGGCAGGCGGGCAGGCAGACAGACAGATGGACTGACAGACAGACAGGCAGACAGACAGACAGACAGACAGACACACCAAACTGCACTCCCCCATCGCAGGTGATAATCGTGCAAGTTGGTGGCATGGTGTTCCGCACCAGAGGCCTGGACCTCAGCCACTGGCTATGGTGCCTCTGCTTCGGCGCCGGGTCGCTTGTTTGGCATCAGGTGAGGCTTTTTTACTACCCAGAGTATCTTTTCCGCAAGCTCTAAAATGTTATTGCTACGAGCGTATCAAAATTGCGAATCATCCTATTAGAAACTTTTCGGCCAAGGTGAAACTTTGAGCTTGTAAATTTTCGAGCCTGAGAACTTTCGATCTTGAGAAGACTCGAGCTTGAGAAGATTCGAGCTTGAGAAGACTCGATCTTGAGAAGATTCGAGCTTGAGAAGACTCGAGCTTGAGAAGACTCGAGCTTGAGAAGACTCGGGCTTGAGAGGTTTCGAGCTTGAGAAGACTCGAACTTGAGAAGACTCAAGCTTGAGAAGATTCGAGCTTGAGAAGTTTCGAACTTGAGAAGTTTCGAGCTTGAGAAGTCTCCAGCTTGAGAATACTCGAGCTTGAGTAGTTTCGAATCCCAGAATGCCACCCTAATCCCATCGATGCCCCCATCCCATCCTCCAGCTGGTCATCAGTGTGCCAATCAGTGTTCTGCCATCCTGCCTGGAGATTGGCGGCAGCACTGAAGAAGAGATCGAGCAGATTCTTGACGAAGAGAATGCCGACCAGGTTGGCGGCCTGGGCGAGGTTGAGACGGACCTGAACAAGAAGGGCCAGGTGCTGTGGATCCGCGGTTTAGCTAGGCTGCAGACTCAGGTAAGTGGCCATTTTTTTCTACTTTTAATTGATGCCGTGCAAGCAAGTTTTATTTGGTAATCTATTTGTAAGTAGCCTTAATCGATTCAAGACAGATGAATGAATGAAATCTAGATTTCAATTGAAAATGACAACAAATTTAGGAAAAACTTTAATAAATAAATTTATATGATATTTTGCATGCTCTTGTTTGACTAATTTTGTTTTATCAAATCTGTTGTCAGCAGTTAGTTATGTTTTTAGCCATTTTTTAGTAGCCTTAAATTAATCGTCATATGATGATAATCATATCTGGAGGGGGCTGGTACCCCTCCCCCGGTCTCTAAAGTCATTCTGCGATGCTGAGCATTTTTTTGTTAATTTTCTGCCGCTTTCAATGTGCGTTTAGTTTAGTTTAATTTGATTTCAACTTTTTTTACTCATACTACTATAAAGCTCTCGTTGTCGTACTATTTAATTAAAGCGCGTATATTTGACTGTTGGCTTGGCTTGCTAGCGAGTCGCGCGCCGATTTAAACAAACAGAAAAAAAACACCGGAAGGACAAACAAGGTCACGCAACAGTCGCGCGAATACTTTATTAATCCGAAGAATTGTCCATGTAAGTGTAATTTAAATATTTGTTTATTTTTTTACATATAGTCACGTAGCTATATGATTTTTACTGTTGTGTATCATTATATCATTAATAGTAGCTTCTTAAATAACACTGATTAGACATTATTGTTGTCACTTTAATATATTAAAAACTAAATATGAAAATCACAGCTATAACTATATTAGTTAGTTTTGAATTTATTGGCACTTATCCCTGTACAGGAATTTCTAGTCAAACTTTCACTAATTAAGTTTAGATTACAGC
>NIVC01003013.1:0-52500 GCA_002269645.1 Macrostomum lignano | reverse complement strand
CGCGATTCGCCTGACAACCTCTGCTTATCGATTGTCTTCTGCAGGCGGCAAAATTTTCAGGTATTAAGCAATAATCCCTTGCATACACGGAGACTGTTGCCGCACCGCAGCTTGCGAAAGCAAACAAACAAAAAAATTGTTCATTCGTCGTCACGCCAGCTTTTTTGTGTGTTTTTTCGCGCCTCGCTTGTTTGTTTAATGATCGCAATGATCAGCGGCACTACTGCAACTTGTCGTTCTAAAGCAACAGTGAAATATTATTATTACCTGCCGATGTGTAGATAATTTAGTGTGAAGACCCGTTGATAACACACACACAGACACCCACACTGTATCCTATGAAGCGTTTTAATCTAAATGCTTCAATGAAAGTTTGTTGTGTAAACTGATTTTGACTCGTAAAAAAAATTGTTTAAAAATAAATATTCTCACCATATGCCAGTTTGGTATGCCTCCGTTCCAGTTCCACCTTAGACTGTGCGTGCATCCACGTTCTAGTGCAAAACCTCCTACCAGATCCTCCTAGATTCTATTCTATCTGTTGTTAAAGTGTAATTTTTTACACAAAAAGTTAACAAATGTGTAAGCAGTCCATTTCGCATGTTGTCAGAGAAATGAACCATTTTTGTACTTTAAACTTGACACAGAACAAAACGTCTAAATCAACACTCTATTCATACTACTCACAAACAGATCCGAGTAGTGAACGCCTTCCGAATGGGCTTGGACGCTGATTTTGATAAGCGTTCAACTAACAACAGCCTGTCCTACGGTAACATTGCCAACTTTTTGCGCAGCAACCCGTCACTTGATCGGGAAGAGAATGAGGGCGAGATCGCCTTCGCCGACGAGCGAACCAACGGCGAAGTTGCGGCGTAGACCTTTTTTTCGACGAAGGACAATAAAAAAAATTGAAAAAACTCCAACTTGAAATTATCAAACTAAATTAACAAGTTGTGTTTATATGAACTGCTTGTCCATCCAAGATTCCCGCTGCCTTCTTCATTCTGTCCTACGAACGAGTTCTCGATCAATCTGTTAGCTTTGCATATCTTGAAAATGCATGCCAGGAAGTGAAAATATTTCCTGTAAGTGAGTTAATCTAATGCCAGTGAAACATTACTGTTTAAGATTGAAATCGATATCTATGTAGAAACAAACAAGATCTCTATTTTAAAAGCCATAAAAATCATTAGCTTAATTCACTTTATTGTAATTTTAAAGAATCGTTTGATGTGTGCATAAGTTTGACCTAGTTTAATCATTTGAGCCCTTAAATAATAATAATAGTTTCCATCCAACTTTACTACTCTCGTATCGTATTCTCTTAGTAGTCTGTGACGATTGGAAAATAATTCATCATTTTTTAATATGCATGCATACTACTGATGACCGATTCGATTTGTAGCTGTATCAGTAGTACATGTCGCGTATCTTCAGTTTGTTTTGTAAAATTTATTTTCTCATTAATTTGAAATTCGACCAGCCAGCCTCCTATGCCATGCGGTATGGAAATTAATTCCTGCAAATTCAGTTTGAATATTGGTGCGAGCTCCCCCCTTCCTTGTCTGTCTCCCATCAATCTGTTATTCAATCATTCTAATTTTAATAAACATATTTTTGTAATTTGACTGTTGGCTCTTACATGCGCGCTTTTTTCTAATTTTTTAAATCCCTGTAGACTATCATTTCTCCGTTATTAATGAAAAATAGAACTATATATACTACTTATCACAATAATTGTAAGTAGCACATCTTTGTCCATGATGTATTTTGCACTAAGTATATACATATATATACAATTATATACATTAAAATTTAATGATTAACTATCCATCGATCGCACAAAATCAATATAATTCATGCTTTTTGTGCAGGCTTCTGTTTTATAAATGTTTTTCTATGGTGTGTTTTTCTAAGAACTTTGTTATTTCTGTTATAAGTATGGCTGCAAACTCTCTCAGGCTCTTAGCTGGTGAATTCTTGGTAATTCCGATGCAGGAAGAACAAGCTACTCATAGTATTAGAATACGGAATTTCTGCCTCAAAAAAGGATGGTGTCATCTAACTTGATGTCCCTTGGTTGGGTAAGATGTCGCAGTCTTCTCAATCCAGATTTTGCAGTTCAGGGCAATCATCGCATGCAGGAAAAATCAACGGTTTAAAAAGCAACCAACTGGCCCGCGATTTGTTATAGTGAAAAACGTCGATTCTGATTGGCTGAACCAATTTTTTATAGTGAAGCACGTCGATTCTGATTGGCTGAGCCTATTTTTTATAGTGGAATACGTCGATTCTGATTGGGTGAGCCGATTTTTTAAACCGCATAGAAGCGTATACATGTTTTATATTTTAGGTTATATTTTTTTATTTTAGATTATATTCTTTATATCTTACATTTTAGATAAGCAAAGAATGAGTAAGATACGGGAGAGAGGAAAAGACAATGGGGAAGATAAGGGAGGGAGGGAAGGAAGTAATGGGAAAGATTGGGGGAGATAAGGAAAGAATTGGGAAGGTAGGGGAGGGAAGGAAAGAATGGGGAAGGTAGGGGAGGGAAGGAAAGAATGGGGAAGGTAGGGGAGGGAAGGAAAGAATGGGGAAGGTAGGGGAGGGAAGGAAAGAATGGGGAAGGTAGGGGAGGGAAGGAAAGAATGGGGAAGGTAGGGGAGGGAAGGAAAGAATGGGGAAGGTAGGGGAGGGAAGGAAAGAATGGGGAAGATAGGGGAGGGAAGGAAAGAATGGGGAAGGTAGGGGAGGGAAGGAAAGAATGGGGAAGGTAGGGGAGGGAAGGAAAGAATGGGGAAGGTAGGGGAGGGAAGGAAAGAATGGGGAAGGTAGGGGAGGGAGGGAAGGAAAGAATGGGGAAGGTAGGGGAGGGAAGGAAAGAATGGGGAAGGTAGGGGAGGGAGGGAAGGAAAGAATGGGGAAGGTAGGGGAGGGAAGGAAAGAATGGGGAAGGTAGGGGAGGGAAGGAAAGAATGGGGAAGGTAGGGGAGGGAAGGAAAGAATGGGGAAGGTGAGGGAGGAAGGAAAGAATGGGGAAGATAGGGGAGGGAGGGAAACAATGGGGAAGATAGGGCAGAGGGAAATTCGATTGAAAAATAAGCGAACAAGTTACCAAAGTCTGACGAATAAATTTTCAATCCCTGCTGTATTTAGAAAATCGATAAAACTTGAAGTGTAGTTTTTCAAAAAATAGTTTACAATATCATAAAGTTGTGAAGACATTTCCAAAGCTGTTGATAAAATAACTCGTATATTCGTTGGGTCTACTTTCTATGCCACAGCGCTAGTAGTGTAATATGAACATATTTAATTTTCCTTATAGAGAAGAATAAAAGAATCTCAAATATAAAGGAAACTGTTTTTGAAGTGGAGTTTTTTAACGCAATAAATAACCGAAATCAATCGAAGTCTCCGTCATCGTATCTGCCTCGGCTGTTCTGTCGAGAGCTGCCTGATCTTTTCTGCTGCGACTTGAAGCTGTCTGAAATTGTTGCAGAAATTAAAGCGAAGCAAAGTTTCATTTCTGCTTGAAATTGTAGTGCAACTGATGTTTTGCATCCGTGCTAGATTCCCAGTTGCTATCCTAGCCTCCCAGATCCTCAGTTGCTATCCTAGCCTCCCAGATCCCCAGTGGCTAGGCCAGCATCCCAATGTATTTACGCAACCTCAAAATGATTGATCACTTCAGCAAGATCAGTGCAGCTGCCCCAGCTCACTTCTAGACTCCTGAACTATGCTGACAAACTCGTTGGTCATCTTTCGGGTCAAACGTTTGCCCGCCCCGGCAGACTTGGCGGCCTTGTCTACCATCTCTTTGACCTCGTCTGGTGACAAGTCTGTTAGAGCTGTCAGCTGGCCGAAAAGATGCTCTCGCTGCTTCTGAAATGATAGAGGCAAAAATACAGGTAGATTTACATGTAGGTTTTGTTTTCACTTCAGCAACCATGATTCGCTTTCAACTCTAAGAGTTTTATTTAGCTTGTAGAATCGCTATAGCAACCTTAACATAACAATAATGATCCACCCTTAAGTGTGATCTAAAAATAGCAGCCAATAGGATCCATTCTACAGAGCCGAAAATTGATCTAAAAATAGCAACCAATCCGATCCATTCTACCCCCAGAGATGCGAACGCTGTTCTAAAAATAGCAACCGATCCGATCTATTTACGATAGCCCAAAACTGTTTGAAAAATAGCAATTAGTCAGTTATCAATGGCATCTCTGTGATTAAAAAGCGGTTAAAAGCACTTAAATTTGGCCTTAATAAGCCAATAGCCAAAACTAATGAAACTGGCATAACATTATTACTCACATCGAGCTCGGCTTTCAGCTCGTCCTCCATTTCTCTGTCGAGCAGCTCCTGCTCTTTGCGCAATTCCATTCGCATCTCTTCGTTGATTTCCAGCATGGAATTTCTGTACTTGGTGTCAAGCACCGAGTCCATTACAAATTTGGCCATGCGGCTGTAAAAAGTAAATTATTTAGTGTTTGTTTTGGATATGCACGAACTGTCATGCCCTTCACCTGACAACCATAATGAAGTCTCTGACATTCAACGCGACACCCAGGCATCTTGACAACCAGACATCCTGACAGCCAGGCATCCTGACAGCCAGGCATCCTGACAGCCAGGCATCCTGACACCCAGGCATCCTGACACCCAGGCATCCTGACACCCAGGCATCCTGACAGCCAGGCATCCTGACAGCCAGGCATCCTGACACCCAGACATCCTGACACCCAGACATCCTGACACCCAGGCATCCTGACACCCAGGCATCCTGACACCCAGGTATCTTGACATCCAGACATCCTGACATCCAGACATCCTGACACCCAGACATCCTGACATCCAGACATCCTGACACCCAGACATTCTGGGTAGATCCTGAATCAGCCACTGACCCGTGCCCGCTGGCCTTCAGCGCTTTGATAGACTTGTCCTCCTCCTTGTCGACCTCCTCCTGAACCCGGTCCCGCCTGTCCAGCTTCCGCCGCTGCAACTCCTCGGTCAGCTGGCGATCCTGGTGACGCCGCTCGTGATCCAACTGCCGCTCCATCGCCGCCACCTGGTTGTTGTAGCTCTGCAGCACCTGGTCGAGTCCTTGGACATCGCCAGAGCGGAGCCGACCCTTCAGCCCGTCCTGCAGCTGGATTTCCAGCTCTTTTAACACTTTTTCCTGCTCCGTTATCGCCGCGTGCCGCCGCGCCCGCCCAGTCTGGAGGCGTCCAATCACGGCGCTCATGTGGGCCTCCTGGGTCCGGAGTGCAGACTCGGTTTCGCGCGCCATCTCGTCGCGAATCTGGGCGAGGCCATTGCGCCTTTCCAGCTCCAACTGTTTTTTGTTCTCGTCCAGCTTGCGATTGAGCTCGGCGTCCAGTTTGTCCAGGTCGCCGCGTCGCTCGTCGTCTATGGCCAGTCGAGCGTCGTGAGCCTCCTTCTTAAGGCGATCAGCCTCCGCGCGGCGCTGAGCGAGCTTTGCCTCAAGGCTGGCCTCCTGCTTGTGACGACTCAGCTGCAACACAATTAGTTTGTAGTGGATGCGTGCTGTCTACTCATATTTCTGCCTGATAATTTGCATGCGACTAACATTAGTCAATTAGGACGCACTTCCTCTGTTGGATTGGATTGGTAGCTATTTCTAGAACGGGCTTTTCTCAGTTGGATTGGATTGGTTGCTATTTTAGAACAGGCTTTGTCAGTTGGATTGGATTGGTTGCTATTTTTAGAACAGGCTTTGTCAGTTGGAATGAATTGGTTGCTATTTTTAGAACAGGCTTTCTCAGTTGGATTGAATTGGTTGCTATTTTTAGAACAGGCTTTGTCAGTTGGATTGAATTGGTTGCTATTTTTAAAACAGGCTTTTTCAGTTGGATTGAATTGGTGCTATTTTTAGAACAGGCTTCGTCAGTTGGATTGGATTGGTTGCTATTTTTAGAACAGGCTTTGTCAGTTGGATTGAATTGGTTGCTATTTTTAGAACAGGCTTTGTCAGTTGGATTGAATTGGTTGCTATTTTTAGAAAAGGCTTTGTCAGTTGGATTGAATTGGTTGCTATTTTTAGAACTGGCTTTGTCAGTTGGATTGAATTGGTGCTATTTTTAGAACAGGCTTCGTCAGTTGGATTGAATTGGTGCTATTTTTTAGAACAGGCTTTCTCTGTTGGATTGAATTGGTTGCTATTTTTAGAACAGGCTTTGTCAGTTGGATTGAATTGGTGCTATTTTTAGAACAGGCTTTCTCTGTTGGATTGAATTGGTTGCTATTTTTAGAACAGGCTTCGTAAGTTGGATTGAATTGGTGCTATTTTTAGAACAGGCTTTCTCTGTTGGATTGAATTGGTTGCTATTTTTAGAACAGGCTTTGTCAGTTGGATTGAATTGGTGCTATTTTTTAGAACAGGCTTTCTCTGTTGGATTGAATTGGTTGCTATTTTTAGAACAGGCTTCGTAAGTTGGATTGAATTGGTGCTATTTTTTACAACAGGCTTTCTCTGTTGGATTGGACTGGTTGCTATTTTTAGAACAGGCTTTATCAGTTGGATTGAATTGGTTGCTATTTTTAGAACAGGCTTTGTCAGTTGGATTGAATTGGTTGCTATTTTTAGAACAGGCTTTGTCAGTTGGATTGAATCGGTGCTATTTTTTACAACAGGCTTTCTCTGTTGGATTGGACTGGTTGCTATTTTTTAGAACAGGCTTTCTCTGTTGGATTGAATTGGTTGCTATTTTTAGAACAGGCTTTGTCAGTTGGATTGAATTGGTTGCTATTTTTAGAACAGGCTTTCTCTGTTGGATTGAATTGGTTGCTATTTTTAGAACAGGCTTCGTAAGTTGGATTGAATTGGTGCTATTTTTACAACAGGCTTTCTCTGTTGGATTGGACTGGTTGCTATTTTACAATAGACTACCTTAGATTTGATTGGTTGCTATTCTTGGAACGGACTTCTTAAGATTGTAAGGGTTGCTGTTTTTAGAATGGAATTCCTTTGCTGGATCGGACTGTTGCCAATTTTAGATTTGAATTTCTTTTTCAATCGGACTGTTGCTCTTTCAAGAAAAGTCTGGCCAGGCGAATCTATATGTAAAGGATGATCGGGTTTTTTGTTTTTTAGCATGTCGAGTATGTTTTTAAGCCTAAAAACCGTAGTTTTAAGATAGTTAAAACTATTTAGCACCCACATGAAGATTGTTGGTCACAGCCTGCATGTTCCTGTCGTGCTCTTCAAGTATCTGCCGTCTAGTATTCTCGTCCAGGTCAACCTGGTACACAAGCGCTTTTCTGAGCACCACCTCTTGGTTTCTCTTCACGCTGTTCAGTTCCGCCTCTTCAGCCTCCTTTGCTGCGGCCAGACGGGCCTGCCGCTCGCTCAGCTTCTCCTCCAATCGCATAGCTTGTCGTTTGCGCTCGGCTCGTTTCTCTCCTTTGAAGATAAAGGTTAATACGCTCGTAATTATATGATAAATTAGAGTTGCTTATCAAGCAAAAATCACAGACAGAATAATTAAATAGAAGCAGTGACGCGTCCAGAGAGTGGTCAAGGAAAATAGGTCAGAACTGTGGACAACGAACCAATCTATACGGGGATTAGCTGACTTCTTTGGATCCGCATCGAAAACTCTGTCCGAGAATAAAAGTACACTGGATCCGCATCGAAAACTTCGTCTCAGAATAAAAGTACAAGAGCTCACTTCTAAACCGATCCGTCTGATGCCGATGATGCGCCAGCATCCGCTGCAGCTCCTCATCGGTGGCCGCCAAGCCCAGCTGCTTGATGGCCGCCTCGTCCACCTTGGCCTCCTCGTCATCCTTCGTTTTGGCGAGGTCGCGCCGGAGCTGATCCAGCTGACGGCATTCGCTGTCGTCCAGTTCAGTGGTGGCTTCGTTTTTAAATCGACTTGTCTCGGCCAGGGCTCGTTCGAACTCGTCCAAGAAGCTGTCCGGATCCGTGATGCTGCCGGTGTCCACCTTGGCGGCCAGGCTCCGCTGCGGTTGAGCAGCCTCAGCGTTGGCTTCCGTCAGCTTCTTGCGTCGGGCCTCCAGCAGACGCTGGTGCAGAGCCTCGCGCTGGCTGAGGTAACCTGTTGGTTGGGTTGGGCGTTTTACCAGTTCCTCTTCCACTGGAAGTCGGGAGTTCGATTATCGACCAACTCGGAACAATTTGTGTTCTTTAACAAGACCTTTCAACTCTGGATTGCTTCAGAGTGGGTCGATAAGGACCCGAAAAGGACTCCTCCAGTCCTTGGACTGAACAGCCGTACGCAGCCTGCAGATGCGCTGCGCAATAGCTGCGGCTGAGCTGTCATTTGCACATCTGGCCATTTTTGCAGGCGTAATCAATTATTATTATTATTAATTACACTACGTTCATCTGTCTTAAGCTTTGAAGACCCTTAAGGATAGTTGCCGTCAAATCACTGTGCAGATTTGGTATACAT
The DNA here is from genome assembly GCA_002269645.1 of Macrostomum lignano. NCBI lineage: Eukaryota > Metazoa > Platyhelminthes > Macrostomidae > Macrostomum > Macrostomum lignano. The sequence continues at coordinate 44,050 of NIVC01003013.1, read as the reverse complement.
GTAAGGATGACATGCTGAGACAAACAGTTCAAAGACACGCTGGGACAAACAGTTCAAAGACACGCTGAGACAAACAGTTCAAAGATACGCAGAGACAGACAGTTCAAAGACACGCAGAGACAGACAGTTCAAAGACACGCAGAGACAGACAGTTCAAAGACACGCAGAGACAGACAGTTCAAAGACACGCAGAGACAGACAGTTCAAAGACACGCTGAGACAGACAGTTCAAAGACACGCAGAGACAGACAGTTCAAAGACACGCAGAGACAGACAGTTCAAAGACACGCAGAGACAGACAGTTCAAAGACACGCAGAGACAGACAGTTCAAAGACACGCAGAGACAGACAGTTCAAAGACACGCAGAGACAGACAGTTCAAAGACACGCAGAGACAGACAGTTCAAAGACACGCAGAGACAGACAGTTCAAAGATACGCTGAGACAAACAGTTCAAAGACACGCAGAGACAGACAGTTCAAAGACACGCAGAGACAGACAGTTCAAAGACACGCAGAGACAGACAGTTCAAAGACACGCAGAGACAGACAGTTCAAAGACACGCAGAGACAGACAGTTCAAAGACACGCAGAGACAGACAGTTCAAAGACACGCAGAGACAGACAGTTCAAAGATACGCTGAGACAGACAGTTCAAAGACACGCTGGGACAAACAGTTCAAAGACACGCAGAGACAGACAGTTCAAAGACACGCAGAGACAGACAGTTCAAAGACACGCAGAGACAGACAGTTCAAAGACACGCAGAGACAGACAGTTCAAAGACACGCAGAGACAGACAGTTCAAAGATACGCAGAGACAGACAGTTCAAAGACACGCAGAGACAGACAGTTCAAAGACACGCAGAGACAGACAGTTCAAAGATACGCTGAGACAGACAGTTCAAAGACACGCAGAGACAGACAGTTCAAAGATACGCAGAGACAGACAGTTCAAAGACACGCAGAGACAGACAGTTCAAAGACACGCTGAGACAGACAGTTCAAAGACACGCAGAGACAGACAGTTCAAAGACACGCAGAGACAGACAGTTCAAAGACACGCAGAGACAGACAGTTCAAAGACACGCAGAGACAGACAGTTCAAAGACACGCAGAGACAGACAGTTCAAAGACACGCAGAGACAGACAGTTCAAAGACACGCAGAGACAGACAGTTCAAAGATACGCTGAGACAGACAGTTCAAAGACACGCAGAGACAGACAGTTCAAAGACACGCAGAGACAGACAGTTCAAAGATACGCAGAGACAGACAGTTCAAAGACACGCAGAGACAGACAGTTCAAAGACACGCAGAGACAGACAGTTCAAAGACACGCAGAGACAGACAGTTCAAAGACACGCAGAGACAGACAGTTCAAAGACACGCAGAGACAGACAGTTCAAAGATACGCAGAGACAGACAGTTCAAAGACACGCAGAGACAGACAGTTCAAAGATACGCAGAGACAGACAGTTCAAAGACACGCAGAGACAGACAGTTCAAAGACACGCAGAGACAGACAGTTCAAAGACACGCAGAGACAGACAGTTCAAAGACACGCAGAGACAGACAGTTCAAAGACACGCAGAGACAGACAGTTCAAAGATACGCTGAGACAGACAGTTCAAAGACACGCAGAGACAGACAGTTCAAAGACACGCAGAGACAGACAGTTCAAAGATACGCAGAGACAGACAGTTCAAAGACACGCAGAGACAGACAGTTCAAAGACACGCAGAGACAGACAGTTCAAAGATACGCTGAGACAGACAGTTCAAAGACACGCAGAGACAGACAGTTCAAAGACACGCAGAGACAGACAGTTCAAAGATACGCAGAGACAGACAGTTCAAAGACACGCAGAGACAGACAGTTCAAAGACACGCAGAGACAGACAGTTCAAAGACACGCAGAGACAGACAGTTCAAAGACACGCAGAGACAGACAGTTCAAAGACACGCAGAGACAGACAGTTCAAAGATACGCAGAGACAGACAGTTCAAAGACACGCAGAGACAGACAGTTCAAAGATACGCAGAGACAGACAGTTCAAAGACACGCAGAGACAGACAGTTCAAAGACACGCAGAGACAGACAGTTCAAAGACACGCAGAGACAGACAGTTCAAAGACACGCAGAGACAGACAGTTCAAAGACACGCAGAGACAGACAGTTCAAAGATACGCTGAGACAGACAGTTCAAAGACACGCAGAGACAGACAGTTCAAAGACACGCAGAGACAGACAGTTCAAAGATACGCAGAGACAGACAGTTCAAAGACACGCAGAGACAGACAGTTCAAAGACACGCAGAGACAGACAGTTCAAAGATACGCTGAGACAGACAGTTCAAAGACACGCAGAGACAGACAGTTCAAAGACACGCAGAGACAGACAGTTCAAAGATACGCAGAGACAGACAGTTCAAAGACACGCAGAGACAGACAGTTCAAAGACACGCAGAGACAGACAGTTCAAAGATACGCAGAGACAGACAGTTCAAAGACACGCAGAGACAGACAGTTCAAAGATACGCTGAGACAGACAGTTCAAAGACACGCTGGGACAAACAGTTCAAAGACACGCAGAGACAGACAGTTCAAAGACACGCAGAGACAGACAGTTCAAAGACACGCAGAGACAGACAGTTCAAAGACACGCAGAGACAGACAGTTCAAAGACACGCAGAGACAGACAGTTCAAAGACACGCAGAGACAGACAGTTCAAAGACACGCAGAGACAGACAGTTCAAAGATACGCAGAGACAGACAGTTCAAAGACACGCAGAGACAGACAGTTCAAAGATACGCTGAGACAGACAGTTCAAAGACACGCAGAGACAGACAGTTCAAAGACACGCAGAGACAGACAGTTCAAAGACACGCAGAGACAGACAGTTCAAAGACACGCAGAGACAGACAGTTCAAAGACACGCAGAGACAGACAGTTCAAAGACACGCAGAGACAGACAGTTCAAAGACACGCAGAGACAGACAGTTCAAAGACACGCAGAGACAGACAGTTCAAAGATACGCAGAGACAGACAGTTCAAAGACACGCAGAGACAGACAGTTCAAAGACACGCAGAGACAGACAGTTCAAAGACACGCAGAGACAGACAGTTCAAAGACACGCAGAGACAGACAGTTCAAAGACACGCAGAGACAGACAGTTCAAAGATACGCTGAGACAGACAGTTCAAAGACACGCAGAGACAGACAGTTCAAAGACACGCAGAGACAGACAGTTCAAAGATACGCAGAGACAGACAGTTCAAAGACACGCAGAGACAGACAGTTCAAAGACACGCAGAGACAGACAGTTCAAAGATACGCAGAGACAGACAGTTCAAAGACACGCAGAGACAGACAGTTCAAAGACACGCAGAGACAGACAGTTCAAAGATACGCAGAGACAGACAGTTCAAAGACACGCAGAGACAGACAGTTCAAAGACACGCAGAGACAGACAGTTCAAAGACACGCAGAGACAGACAGTTCAAAGACACGCAGAGACAGACAGTTCAAAGATACGCAGAGACAGACAGTTCAAAGACACGCAGAGACAGACAGTTCAAAGACACGCAGAGACAGACAGTTCAAAGATACGCTGAGACAGACAGTTCAAAGACACGCAGAGACAGACAGTTCAAAGACACGCAGAGACAGACAGTTCAAAGACACGCAGAGACAGACAGTTCAAAGACACGCTGGGACAAACAGTTCAAAGACACGCAGAGACAGACAGTTCAAAGACACGCAGAGACAGACAGTTCAAAGACACGCAGAGACAGACAGTTCAAAGATACGCAGAGACAGACAGTTCAAAGACACGCAGAGACAGACAGTTCAAAGACACGCAGAGACAGACAGTTCAAAGATACGCTGAGACAGACAGTTCAAAGACACGCAGAGACAGACAGTTCAAAGACACGCAGAGACAGACAGTTCAAAGACACGCTGGGACAAACAGTTCAAAGACACGCTGGGACAAACAGTTCAAAAACACGCTGGGACAAACAGTTCAAAAACACGCTGGGACAAACAGTTCAAAGACACGCTGAGACAAACAGTTCCAATTACGAGTAGAGTCCCGAACACGAAAGAACTGGCAACTCACTCTTCTCGAAAGCCTCCTTCTGCTTGAGCAGCTCCCGTCGATAATTGGCCATCGCCTGCTGCGCCTGCGACTCTCCCAGCCGCTTGTCGGCCACCAGTTCGTCCAGCTGCTTTCGCCTGGCGGCCAGTCGCGGCTCCAGGTCGTACGCCACCTCGCTGTCGGCCGCTTTCTGCTCGGCCAGTCGCCGGCGTCGGAGTGCCTGCTTCTCAGCTAGCTGCTCAGCCGCCCGGCGCTGCTGATCTGCGATTTTCTTTTCCAAACGGGCCTGACCTTCCCGCAGTTCGGCCAACAGTCTGCAGTGTGCAAAATTAATTGCAGGCCAATTAGCGAATTTGCTTTTTAGCTACTGTTCTCTTTAGTGTCAGTAGTATCTGCCTGCCAAAATATCAGAAGTTTTTCCTGCTCTTTTAAATGATTCTCTATACCTCCTAACAATAAATTTCAAGATTTTGATCGTCAAAAGTCCACCTCTCGTCATTCATGTATTTATCCTCAATTAGAGGTCAAGTTAACTGGGGTTCCATTTACGAATTAGAAATCCCAGTTTCCAGGAACTATTCTTCAACTAGAAATCCCATTATTCAGGCATTGGTTTCCAGCTAGCGATCTCACTATTCAGATGTTAATCTCCAATTAGAGATCTCAATATTCAGGTGTTAATCTCCGATTAGAGATCTCATTATTCAGGTATTAATCTCCAACTAGAGATCTCATTATTCAGGTGTTAATCTTCAATTAGAGATCCCATCATTATCCAGGTATTAATCGTAAAAACCCGCTTATTCCCTACCTATCAGCCTCCTTGGGATCCATCCCGTCCTGTTTGCGGATGTCCTTCTCAAACGCGGTCATCTCCTCTTGGAGCTGCTCGCCCAGCCGCGGCCCGTACTCAGCATCGATAGCATCGGTGGCCACCTGCTTCTCTTCAGTAGTCAGAGACTTATTGTCAGCCACAGCGTCACGTCTGGTCTTGAACTCGGCGTCCAGCATCTCCTTGGCCTTCTTCAGCCGGTCTGTCTGGCGTTCGCGCAGTTCGTCGCGTTTTCTATCGTCGATGAGGCGCTGCGAGAGCAGCGAATTTAACAAGGCGCCGCACAAGCCCGTGAGACCGATGAGTCGGTTGCGCCACAGCTGCAGCTGCTCGAGCTGAGCAGAGCGCAGCTCCTGCCTAGCCAGTTCGAGCTCGCCTTCGCCTCTGCGATTCAACAATTTCATATATATGATTCGAGTTTATCTGTTACTACTACTACTACTACTACTACTACTACTACTACTACTACTACTACTACTACTACTACTACTACTACTATTACTACTACTACTACTACTACTACTACTACTACTACTACTACTACTACTACTACTACTACTACTACTACTACTACTACTACTACTACTACTACTACTACTACTACTACTACTACTACTCACTCTGTGGTCTGTGTGATCGCGTCAATCAAAGCCAGTTCGTCTCGACCAGGGGTGAAATTGGCACCAGCCTCAAGCAGTTTAAGTTCCACCAGGATGTTGGCCGGATCAAGAAAGCCGATTCGTCTGCCGCTTTGACGAGACGAATGGCGCCCGGAGCCTTGCCTTCGAGAGCGGCTCGTCGGTGCTTCATCGTCCGATGGAGGTGGCGATGTGCCTGTGCCTGTCTCCTCGGTTTTCTGAAAGCACCGAAATCTGAGTACATTTGGCTGTTCTAGCGCAGAAAATTACTCCAAGATTTGCCTTACCTCCTTCTCCGCCAATGTCTCGTCTTTCGGGTCCTCCATACACTTTAAACGACCAAATTGCTGAAATCAATAGCCCGTTCAAACAAATTTGATATTACTAGAACAGTAATTATAACAAACCTCGATAAATATAAACCGTCAATGTTGAAGCAAGACAAACCTCAAAGCACCGAACTTCTGCCTGTTCACAGTGAAGCTTATCAAGGCACATCATGTTGAACGATCTCTTTTTAAACTGGAAATAAAATTAATTTGCTATTACAGTGCTAAAGGAAATAATCATGGACTTGATTAATACGCAATAAGTGGTAAATATTATTAACAACATATTTAAAATTTTGAAAGCTGTTTTCGATTTAGTCGTATGGTGCACTAAAAATAGATTTTTAGTGTGACAACTTGATTTGTAATTTTTTTTATGGTTAAATAAATTTTATAAATGAGCAAATTGTATTATTGCAGAAGCTGTAAAGAAACTTCACTTAAAATTCCAAGCAAGAAAAATTAGGAAATAACATTGTATTCAATACAGTAAAATTCAAAACTCACTCTTCGATAGCAGCAGAAAATCCAAAAACATATGAAGCACGGTATCAATGCAATTATAAATCCTACAAAAAACAATGCCACTCCAACTCCTGAAGAAGTGGAGCTTGCAGAAGTCACTTCGGTAACAAATTCAGCACAGGCCGACATTTTTATTGCTTAATATTACAGTGAACACTTCTATAATAATGTGGTGCGATTAGTGTGGAGATATTTTTGCGTGACAATAAAAGATGCTCAAAAGTAAACTTTATAAGATGCACAAAACCTGAGTAAAAACGATGACGAATTGTGGAACGAGTAGCTAGAAACAAAAAAGTTATAAAAATATAAGCGTTAGAAATTTATTTAATAAATAAATAAATATTAAAACTGTTTCTGTTACACAAAAAGTTTACGAAAAACGTTAATAACTTCATAACTATAAACAACTTGTTATAATGGTTGCTATGATAAAAATCATGTAAACATTTAGTATAAAAATTTAAAACGCACGCAATAGTTTACTTTATTACGATCAGTGCTGATCACTTCAAATTTTGGTCTAATATTATTGATTGCATTGCAGTAAAAAATTTTAATATAATCGTCTTTCAAATGGTTTCATTTTGATAACAAAATTATAGGCTTAACTAGTTTGATGCCATTTCTTTGTGTATTTGTTTTGCTATCACCAATTTTAGTTACTTTTTCAGTTAAATTTCAGGTGAGATCAGTTGTTAGTCAAATCAATCAGTACTTTCGAGTATATAAATATAACAGAGAGTATATGTATATGTATAGTAAACAGTTCAGTATTTTGAAATAATGACTAAAAAGACGCCTTTTAGTGTAATGTTGTACACTCGTATTACAGACTGAGCCGATCAGTTTATGAGCAAGTTTAGATTTTGAGTTGATATCATCTTATGGATTACTCGTAAGCTGCGATTATCGATTATATAAGCTTCAATATAAGTAAACATCTTAAATTTGTTTGAAAATAGCATGGATTCCTTGTTACTTTCATAAAAGCTCGCAAAGGGCTGAAATATTTCACTTAGATTTACTGAAAACATTTGTATTTTTCTGGCTTTAATTTTGCCAAAAAAATAACGAAGGAAGGCTTTGTTATGACATTACTACATTATATTACAGCTTTTCACTATAATACATACTGCTTTAGTGACTGAAGCAGAATTTATGAATATATATTATTACACTTATTGAACTCTGAATGTTAACACCAATTCTGAATATTATTAATTATAGTCCATTAAATGTCAACTATTTAATGCTCACTAATTTTAAATTTCATGACCGCCCCAAAAACTCATGAGTAAGCAGCAACTTATAAAATCATGCGGGCCGTTATTGGCGCAATTATCTATATTGCTCCTGCCGCAATTGCTGTTGCTTCTACAATGTCCAACTGGCAGCCAATCTCAAAGCATCACAATTAGTCCGAACACTGTAGATTGGTCAACAACATTCTCAGCCACGTACTGTTTAAACGGCGGTACAGCGCAGGTTGGCGGCAGTGTAGTGCTTAATCTGGTTGTTGCCAACGAGTTTTACAGCAATCGGGTTTGTTATAAATGGCTCAACGGTACACAGAGCGGCGTCTGCAGCCAGAGCTACACCGCATTCTTCGAGTACGTGTTCGGCGTTCATCGCAACGGATTTTACATTCTGCAGGCCAATGACGTCACTCTGCTGCCGGGCACTAGCTACTCTATCGAACAGGTGCGAGTCATATATTATAGCAGGGTGCTTCATTCATGCCATGCAAGTCATGCATTAAGTCATGCAAGTTATTTATTCTCAATTAGAGGTCCAGTTTATCTAGGTTTGATTTACGAATGAAGACCTCATTTTCCAGGCATTATTCTCCAATTAGAGATCTCATTCTTCAGGTGTAAATCTCCAATTAGAGATCTCATTATTTAGGTGTTAATCTCCAATTAGAGATCTCATTATTCAGGTGTTAATCTCCAATTAGAGATCTCATTATTCAGGTGTTAATCTCCGATTAGAGATCTCATTATTCAGGTGTTAATCTCCAAGTAGAGATCTCATTATTCAGGTGTTAATCTTCAATTAGAGATCTCATTATTCAGGTGTTAATCTCCGATTAGAGATCTCATTATTCAGGTGTTAATCTCCAATTAGAGATCTCATTATTTAGGTGTTAATCTCCAATTAGAGATCTCAATATTCAGGTATTCATCTCCAATTAGAAACTATTTTCCAGAAAAATAATCAACCTAGTTAATCTAGGAATAAATAGATGGCTAGTTACGAGTAATTACATCAACCTTTATTTCCCATATTCACAGGTGCCAAACACGGACACCACTCCCGGCTATATCCGCATCACAATGCCAGTCACAACGGCGCTAACTTCGACCAGCTGTTCAATTCGCGCCACGTACAATCCTTCGCCTCGGGACCGGGTGTCTGTGAAATACGTCGGCACAGTTCGGGAATTCTCAGGCAGCTACCAGATCCTGGCCTCCGGAGGCGCTGTGGCCAGTTCGGGTAATTTTGCGCCAGCGAACATCAGCATCACTGGGCCAAGAGTTTCGCTGAGCAGTTCGGCTAATGTCGCCTCTCCAGAGGCTGGTGACACTGTCCGAGTGACCCTGACTGTGGTCAGGCATCCGCAGGCAACCGCTGATGCGATTAACACTGTAGTGAGTTCTCCAACTAGGAGCTTGTCGTGAACTTTCATCTGATGCTATGCTTCTGTCTGCGGTTAGAGAGAGAGAGAGAGAGTGATGGAAACCCATATTTATTTGGTTTGATAGGCTGATGATGGCATACGCGCAGGCTACACACACAGGAGTGTACAGCGGCCCTAACTTTATTTCTGAACAAAAAGCTCTATGAATATCAATAGATCTATATTAAAAACGGCAAACCATATCAGAAGATGAGCATTGGATCTGCCTCTTATCAAAAGCAATAACAATTTTTGTGCTGCAAAAAATGAAGACCTCCAATCTCCGTATTGTATTTTTACGGAAAAGCCTTCCAAGAGACTTAGTTCTCGTCCTCCTTGAGTAGTCCTTTGGTTTAGGACTGATGAAAGCCCAACAACTGCTTGTAACTTTGCAATGGGGAATCAAACTATTGCAAACAACTCAATGCACAGATCACGCTGATTCTGGACCCGGTCAACATCACGGTGACGGCCAGCACGGGTTTAACCCGCTTATCCGAGTACGTCTATCAAACTAGCAACTTTACCGTGACGAATACTTCAAGTTCGTTTGCCACAATGGACCTACAGCTTGGAGACTTGATCCAGCTGGCCAGCACCATCAATATCAACTATAATGCTACCTACAACATGACGTCAGATTTCAGTAAGTCCACCAATGAACTGACAAAAGTTAAAAAATAATAAAAACCTAACCCACTTAACGCTTTTTAAATTAATAACCCATGAAAGCATCGTGCCTTCAACTTACCATTCGAGCTAATGCAAAATTTGACCTTCAATTTAACCGCACAGCCGCATCAACAACCGTAACAACAGCTGGTGTCGCTTCAACTTCTCAGCCAATCGAGAATGCTTCAGGTAAAATCAGTGAAGCAGCAGTCAAGGCAGACTTATTGATTCAGTGGCGTGAGAAATTCCCTATTCCCTAGAAAGTCCTTCATCAACTGCGACTAATTAGGAATTCTTCTCACGCCACTGAATCAATAAGCAAGCTGGAGAGAAGCACAGATAAACAAACTTCTGGTCTACAAAATTTCAAAACAAATAAAAATTCCCAGCTACAACAACAAGTGACGAGGCATCAACTTTGCCACCAACTACATCGCCAGCAATAATGAATAATGGCACTTCAGGTAGCACTTCAGGTTCCGTGTGCTGCATGCCTGTCCTCGTTGTTAAATACATTTCTGTGCATTATCCTGTCATCACTAACTATAAAGTAGAAGGAAGCTGCGCTTGAAGATGAAGGCCGGTTTTTGCTGCAAATCGCATTAACGAGATGTGAAGATTTAAGTTGCTTACTAGCACTCAACTGGCAATATCTGGCGCCCCCTGGTGCTAAAGCCCCTGGTGCTAAAGCCCCTGGTGCTAAAGCCCCTGGTGCTAAAGCCCCTGGTGCTAAAGCCCCTGGTGCTAAAGCCCCTGGTGCTAAAGCCCCTGGTGCTAAAGCCTATGGTGCTAAAGCCTATGGTGCTAAAGCCCCTGGTGCTAAAGCCTATGGTGCTAAAGCCCCTGGTGCTAAAGCCTATGGTGCTAAAGCCTATGGTGCTAAAGCCCCTGGTGCTAAAGCCTATGGTGCTAAAGCCCCTGGTGCTAAAGCCTATGGTGCTAAAGCCTATGGTGCTAAAGCCCCTGGTGCTAAAGCCTATGGTGCTAAAGCCTATGGTGCTAAAGCCCCTGTTGCTAAAGCCCCTGGTGCTAAAGCCCCTGTTGCTAAAGCCCCTGGTGCTAAAGCCCCTGGTGCTAAAGCCTATGGTGCTAAAGCCCCTGTTGCTAAAGCCCCTGGTGCTAAAGCCCCTGTTGCTAAAGCCCCTGGTGCTAAAGCCCCTGGTGCTAAAGCCCCTGGTGCTAAAGCCCACAAGAATGACGTAGCGCGTCCAAGAGATATTGATAGAGAGATTGAGATTGAGAAAACTTTCTGTCTCGACTATGCATTTTGCTCCGGTCTCCATCAAGCTTTGCACGAATTGGGATTGAGACTGCTATTCTTCATTATTTTAGAACTATACTGTAGTTCTGTCCTTTCTAATCTTCAAACTGTCAATCTTCGCATGCCTAATGTTTTTTTTTCAACGTGCTTTTAAAAAAGATACTTAACGATATTAAAAAACTAAACAATAAACAGATTATACCGAGATGGGGGACACAACTCCTTCATCGGAGGATGCTGACAGCACTACTCTGACAGAGGATATGTGGGATTCGGATTCGAATTACCAGACAGCAAGTTCCTCGTTGAGCTCCTCAGTTGCTCAGGCCCAGTCCTCCAGCAGTCTTGCCGAGTTCTCAGACGATTCCAACCATGACGAGGAATCTGGTTTTACAGGAAACTATACTATGAATAACGATAGCAGCAACGCCACAGCCTCCTTGACGACAACGCCAACACTTCCCACTGCAGAGGAAGAAAGCGTCACTAGTGGTACAGTTCCTTTATCAGGCAAAAGCAAATATTTCTTGTCGTCAAAGTTCAAATATCAGCTGTCACAGTCACAGTCACAGACATCGGTTACAGTCACAGGCATCCGTCACAGTTACATGTATTGAAATCATTTTTTAGTTGATTTTTTAACATGAAAATAGTTTTCTTAATACATTTGCGGAAAACAAACCCGGAAAAACACAGGAAATAAAATCGGAAAAAAAACCCGGAAAATAAATCCGGAAAGTAATAATTCTATCTGTAATGTAATCAATCTTTTATTGAAAATATTAGAGTCAACACATTGAATGAGCTTCATCACAGATCGTTGACAAATACGGTGCTATAATTGAAACAATATAAAATGGAGGTATTCATTTTTTTATTTCGCTTCGAAACTATTTTGCACTGTTGATTTTTTGTATCTGTCAGAGCACAGCATGCTTAGTAAACAATGGATGCTTGAGAAACAATGGAATCAATAATCTGCCATATTTTCCTATTTCAGCTCCAGTCTCTTACTACTACGTCACTGGTTCCCTGGCTGCTGTTCAGGTGAAAGAACCGACTGTAACACTGAGCTTTAATAGTACACCTGGTACTATGGCTCATACGGAGGACAGGACCATGTCACTGTCGGTGTCCATGCCGAAAGGTGCTTTGGACCTTGTTTTAACTGGAGGTCAGTATAGTGGCGTGTCTCATTGTTTGAGAGATGAGTCATAGAGTAGGGTTAAGGATATTGATGAGTCATAGAGTAGGGTTAAGGATATTGATGAGTCATAGAGTAGGGTTAAGGATAGCGATGAGTCATAGAGTAGGGTTTAGGATAGCGATGAGTCATAGAGTAGGGTTTAGGATAGCGATGAGTCATAGAGTAGGGTTAAGGATAGCGATGAGTCATAGAGTAGGGTTTAGGATAGTGATGAGTCATAGAGTAGGGTTTAGGATAGCGATGAGTCATAGAGTAGGGTTTAGGATAGCGATGAGTCATAGAGTAGGGTTTAGGATAGTGATGAGTCATAGAGTAGGGTTTAGAATAGCGATGAGTCATAGAGTAGGGTTTAGGATAGTGATGAGTCATAGAGTAGGGTTTAGGATAGTGATGAGTCATAGAGTAGGGTTTAGGATAGTGATGAGTCATAGAGTAGGGTTTAGGATAGCGATGAGTCATAGAGTAGGGTTTAGGATAGTGATGAGTCATAGAGTAGGGTTTAGGATAGCGATAAGTCATAGAGTAGGGTTTAGGATAGCGATGAGTCATAGAGTAGGGTTTAGGATAGCGATGAGTCATAGAGTAGGGTTTAGGATAGCGATGAGTCATAGAGTAGGGTTTAGAATAGTGATGAGTCATAGAGTAGGGTTAAGGATAGCGATGAGTCATAGATTATGGTTTAGGATAGCGATGAGTCATACATTAGGGTTTAGGATAGCGATGAGTCATAGAGTAGGGTTTAGGATAGCGATAAGTCATAGATTAGGGTTTAGGATAGCGATGAGACATAGAGTAGGGTTTAGGATAGCGATGAGTCATAGATTATGGTTTAGGATAGCGATGAGTCATACATTAGGGTTTAGGATAGCGATGAGTCATAGATAAGGGTTTAGGATAGCGATGAGTCATACATTGGAGTTTAGGATATTGATGAGTCATAGATTAGGGTTTAGGATAGCGATGAGTCATAGAGTAGGGTTTAGGATAGCGATGAGTCATAGAGTAGGGTTTAGGATAGCGATGAGTCATACATTGGAGTTTAGGATATTGATGAGTCATAGATTAGGGTTTAGGATAGCGATGAGTCATAGAGTAGGGTTTAGGATAGCGATGAGTCATAGAGTAGGGTTTAGGATAGCGATGAGTCATAGAGTAGGATTTAGGATATTGATGAGTCATAGATTAGGGTTTAGGATAGCGATGAGTCATAGATTAGGGTTTAGGATAGCGATGAGTCATAGAGTAGGGTTTAGGATATTGATGAGTCATACACTAGGGTGGGTTAGTATATCAATGAGCGATAAAGTAGTGTTGTGAGAGAGTCATGAGTCATAGATGGGGGTCGTCAGAAAAGCATGAGTCAAGAGGTAATTGTTTTACTATAGCGATGAGACTGGAGTTGGATTTCAGGTATTTAAAGAAATTGCACCCAAAATCCGAGGAGCTAACTATCCTTAATCTATTTAGTATTGATAATTTATTACTATTTATTTCTTTCAGAATTTTCCTCAAGCGCCGTGTCCCCAATTCCCGTTCGGCTGAAGCAGTGCAATGTCGGATCGAATGGCACGGCGAATGTGACACCAAGCGCGATAACGGAGTTAGAGATGCTCAACACCAATAACAACAGAGCTAGACGAGCTGTCACCGTATACCTCACCTCCTCCACTCCGGTTATTGCCATCAGGAATCCGAGCAGCGGGACTAGCGGTTCCGGAGTTGGGATCACGGTGAGTTGATTGGTTAATTAACTGATTGATGGCTTGATTCACGGATTGTTTTATTCATGGATGTTTTGATTGATTGATTGATTGATTGATTGATTGACTGATTGATTGATTGATTGACTGATTGATTGATTGACTTATTGATTGATTGATTGATCGATTGATTGATACACAGTCGCATAAGTTAGAACACCGCAATTCCAACTTACTGCAGCTTACCTTCGGCATCGGGACCGGACTCACATTTGACGGCACGGGCGCCCTCGACGTGTACATTGTGGCGGCTTTGTCTGGAGGCTCACCGATTGTTCTCACTTCGACAACTTACACTATGGTGCGACCGATTCTCCAAGTGGTCAACAAAGTCGCAGTGAGTCACTTGGTGATGATCTAATTTGAATAGATATGTCTGCTTTAGACTGACTTTGCTAAATGTACGCTGACGTTCGGAGACAGTATATTCTGCTTATACAACACAGGATGCACTAGAAGTGCACGCAGAGAAAGTGCACTAATAGTACATTGATGTGCTCTGAATGTACACTAAATGTAACCCACTTCCCCCTTGCAGCGCGTGGGCAGCTCGTCACAGTCCCGAGAGATGCAGTTCACCACCACGATCAGCCACTCGTCAATCTCCAACGCTCCTGCTCACTCGATGTACATTGACCTCAGCGTGCTGGGCATGACAGTTCAGGGCACTCCAGTCGTCACCTACCGGTTTTCCGACGGCTCAACAGCGACTCAATCTGCCAGCACTTCCGGTTCGTCAGTTGTGTACACAACGGCCTCCGCCTATACACCTCTGATTGGTAATATAAATTTACGGTTTTATATTTGACGTCATTTTTGTTATAACAGTGTAGGCGAGCCGCTATTGGACGAAAAAATTGTCACGTGACTGCTTTAAGCCAGTAGAAATTAGCATATTAAATTAATACAAATTGCCCGTTCGAATTTTCAGGAACCACCACGGCAGAAATGGTGACTAAAGCGGAGATCACGGATTTGAGCAAGTTTACAACGAATGTAAACAGCTATAGAAGAGCTGTGGTGTCCTATTACACGCATGATGCAGTGAGTTTTTTATTAACTCATATTTAGATAAGAATCTGCATTGAAGTTCATAGAAATGCTCAAGAAATCTCGTACAAGCTCATTGAGTTACCCATCGACTTGCTTCCGGGCTTCCGGGCGTCTCGGGCTTCTGTGCTCTAGTTTCTACCTTGAACCACCCCAGACTCTGCAACCACTAAGAGACAGGGGCACCCAACAAGAGACAGGGGCGCCCACCAAGAGATAGGGGGGACGTCGCCTAGCAGTCTAGCGCAGCGCTCTGATGTGCCATGGTGCCAGAAATACCTCTGGCCGGTTGTGTGACAATGTCGCTTAAAGTGCGCCAGGCTGTACACAGAACCGGAGCCTCTACTAGAGACAAGAATGCCAGCCAATTAAGATACCTTTGTACGCCACTGAACCCTACATAACCTGAAACCAAACTCTGTTCCCCATCATCAATATTCTTGAATACTGCGTACTTTTGAAACATCTGTACATGCATGCATTGACCACAGACGGTGCCAGGCCGCCAGATGTACAGTTCAACATGCCTGAACTGCGACGATTGCATTCAGCGAAAGGATTCAAGCAGCAGTTCGTCAATGTCAGCCGGCATTGTTGTGCTGTTGTTCTTTGTCGGCCTTCTAATTGGAGCCATTGTCGCCTTGTTGATTCTCGTGCTGTGGTTCTGCTGTCTGCAGTGCCGCGTGGACCCGGAAGCTGTGCCGCTAGTCAGCAAGGAGGATGTAAGTTCGAGCAAAATTTGTCGCTTTGATAGTGTTCTTACAGTTTTTTTGGCTTTTCGAGGGGATTAGTGTGGATGATAACTTAACAGGCAAAAACGATCCGTTTCGGGCTTACGGCCTGAAGTTCCTGTTTCCATAGACACACGCTCGCATAGACACACGGTCGCATAGACACACGCTCGCATAGACACACGGTCGCATAGACACACTGTCGCATAGACACACGCTCGCATAGACACACGCTCGCATAGAAACACGCTCGCATAGAAACACGCTCGCATAGACACACGCTCGCATAGACACACGCTCGCATAGACACACGCTCGCATAGACACACGCTCGCATAGACACACGCTCGCATAGACACACGCTCGCATAGACACACGCTCGCATAGACACACGCTCGCATAGACACACGCTCGCATAGACACACGCTCGCATAGACACACGCTCGCATAGACACACGCTCGCATAGACACACGCTCGCATAGACACACGCTCGCATAGACACACGCTCGCATAGACACACGCTCGCATAGACACACGCTCGCATAGACACACGCTCGCATAGACACACGCTCGCATAGACACACGCTCGCATAGACACACGCTCGCATAGACACACGCTCGCATAGACACACGCTCGCATAGACACACGCTCGCATAGACACACGCTCGCATAGACACACGCTCGCATAGACACACGCTCGCATAGACACACGCTCGCATAGACACACGCTCGCATAGACACACGCTCGCATAGACACACGCTCGCATAGACACACGCTCGCATAGACACACGCTCGCATAGACACACGCTCGCATAGACACACGCTCGCATAGACACACGCTCGCATAGACACACGCTCGCATAGACACACGCTCGCATAGACACACGGTCGCATAGACACACGGTCGCATAGACACACGCTCGCATAGACACACGCTCGCATAGACACACGCTCGCATAGACACACGCTCGCATAGACACACGCTCGCATAGACACACGCTCGCATAGACACACGCTCGCATAGACACACGCTCGCATAGACACACGCTCGCATAGACACACGGTCGCATAGACACACGGTCGCATAGACACACGCTCGCATAGACACACGCTCGCATAGACACACGCTCGCATAGACACACGCTCGCATAGACACACGCTCGCATAGACACACGCTCGCATAGACACACGCTCGCATAGACACACGCTCGCATAGACACACGCTCGCATAGACACACGCTCGCATAGACACACGCTCGCATAGACACACGCTCGCATAGACACACGCTCGCATAGACACACGCTCGCATAGACACACGCTCGCATAGACACACGCTCGCATAGACACACGCTCGCATAGACACACGCTCGCATAGACACACGCTCGCATAGACACACGCTCGCATAGACACACGCTCGCATAGACACACGCTCGCATAGACACACGCTCGCATAGACACACGCTCGCATAGACACACGCTCGCATAGACACACGCTCGCATAGACACACGCTCGCATAGACACACGCTCGCATAGACACACGCTCGCATAGACACACGCTCGCATAGACACACGCTCGCATAGACACACGCTCGCATAGACACACGCTCGCATAGACACACGCTCGCATAGACACACGCTCGCATAGACACACGCTCGCATAGACACACGCTCGCATAGACACACGCTCGCATAGACACACGCTCGCATAGACACACGCTCGCATAGACACACGCTCGCATAGACACACGCTCGCATAGACACACGGTCGCATAGACACATGTTCGCATAGACACACGGTCGCATAGACACATGTTCGCATAGACACACGGTCGCATAGACACACGCTCGCATAGACACACGGTCGCATAGACACACGCTCGCATAGACACACGCTCGCATAGACACACGCTCGCATAGACACGTGCTAGCACGCTGTCTAAGGCAAATCATCGGTGCGAATCCTTCCATCGGCATCCTTCAAGAAGTCCTAACCCTTTCAATTCCAGGAGGAAGCGATCCGAGTAGCAGAGGAGCAGCTCGGCATGGGCAAACCAGACGCCAAAGACGAGTTCAAGTTTGAGGATTTGCAGTGAGTGTCGCGTCTAATCCTATCAAAATCACTAATCCTATCACTAATCCTATAAAAATACATACAACAGAGTCGCACGTCGCATCTATCATTTCAGTCCAATCAAAAAAGACGACACGCTGATAGCTGCCATGAATTCAGACACCAACGTTGAGGTTCATCGCAACCTGGACACCCTTGACGTGATCACCGCTCGTCACACCGACCAGGAACTGGATAGCGAGTTCAATAACTACCGGATCAGGGGCTGCCACTGGCTGGTGAACCTGATGATCAGCTCGGGCGCCCTCACTGATCACAAGGGTCGCGAGCTCACGAGCAAATTCGACAAAGGCATACAGGCCGATCTTGAGCAGCTGAACTCCGAAGAGAAGAAGGAACGAGAATCGTTGCTATCCAGACTGGCCAAGCTCAACAAAGCGGCCCTGGTGCTCCTGCTCAATGCTCAGAGGAAACAGCGCGAGGAACGCCTGGCGGAGTTCAAAGAGAAAGAACCGACTGCATCCAAGGAGATGGTGGACGATTTCGTGGCTGTGCTTGATCAGCAGTTCGAAATCGAACGCCAGGACAAGGTCCATCAGCTTCGACTCGACCGGGAGACTCAGCTCGAGCAGCAGCGCGAGGACTTCGCTTCGAGACGTAGGGCCGCCGTGGTCAAACGTGTCGACGAAATCAAAACGGACGTCGAAGAAGCCGCGGCCACGGACGAGCAGGCTGACTGGTACGTCAAGCAGCACCAGAAAGTACAGAGCAAGATAGACGAGCTCCATGCTCAAGAGCTGAGCCGTCAACGGCTGATGCTCGAAGAGAAGCTGCAACGCCGTCGACAGATAGCCGAGGCGAGCGAGATCCAACGAGAGAACGACGTTGAAATGCTGAACAGCATGAGCAAGCAGCAGCTTGGCATGGTGAAGAAACTAAAGCGCAGCGGCGAGATCACCCCGGAGAAGATGGAGGACACCGTGGCGCGGTTGCAGGCCGATCTGAAAAAGTGCAAATCGGCATTCGACGAGGAGCGCAAGGTGCAGCGCAAGGCTCTAATCGAGGAGAGAAATCGCCGCAAAGCGGAGTCGCTTCGCGAGTTGGACGCGAAGGCTCGCCAGCGCTTGGACGAGGCCAGCGAGCAGATGGAGCGGCAGGCCACCGCGTCGCAGACGGAGGGAGCGGCCGACGCAGTGTCCTGCATCGAACAGCTGGTTGAGCTTCGAGCTCGTCAGCGCAACAAACGCGACGAGGCGGAGAGTCGAATCGACGAGGAGGACATCCAAGCGCTCGATGCGAAGATGGAGGAGGTCACGGCGAAGGCGAAGAAAGAAGTTGCCGAAGTTAAAAATAATTTGGTCAGCGATCTGCTCAGCGCTGGTAAGCGGCTGATTCTTTATAGAGCACAGAGTACTTTTCATATTCGCGTAAATGAAATTAAATGAGTCATCCAAAGTTGATTACAGTAGATACCAATGCGTCACGGTGGACTACACACTAGATCACACTAGATCACACTAGATCACACTAGATCACACTAGATCACACTAGATCCCACTAGATCACACTAGATCACACTAGATCACACTAGATCACGCTAGATCACACTAGATCACACTAGATCACACTAGATCACACTAGATCACACTAGATCACACTAGATCACACTAGATCACACTAGATCACACTAGATCCCACTAGATCACACTAGATCACACTAGATCACACTAGATCCCACTAGATCACACTATATCACACTAGATCACACTAGATCACACTAGATCACCCTAGATTACACTAGATCATACTAGATCACTAGATCACACTAGATCACACTAGATCACACTAGATCACACTAGATCACACTAGATTACACTAGATTACACTAGATTACACTAGATCACACTAGATCACACTAGATCACACTAGATCACACTAGATCACACTAGATCACACTAGATCACACTAGATCACACTAGATCCCACTAGATCACACTAGATCACACTAGATCACACTAGATCACACTAGATCACACTAGATCACACTAGATCACACTAGATCACACTCGATCATACCGGATCACACTAGATCACACTAGATCACACTAGATCACACTAGATCACACTAGATTACACTAGATCACACTAGATCACACTAGATCACACTAGATCACACTAGATCACACTAGATCACACTAGATCACACTAGATCACACTAGATCACACTAGATCACACTAGATCACACTAGATCACACTAGATCCCACTAGATCACACTAGATCCCACTAGATCACACTAGATCACACTAGATCACACTAGATCACACTAGATCCCACTAGATCACACTAGATTACACTAGATTACACTAGATCACACTAGATCACACTAGATCACACTAGATCACACTAGATCACACTAGATCACACTAGATCACACTAGATCACACTCGATCATACCGGATCACACTAGATCACACTAGATCACACTAGATCGCACTAGATCACACTATATCACACTAGATCACACTAGATCATACTAGATCACACTAGATTACACTAGATTACACTAGATCACACTAGATCACACTAGATCACACTAGATCACACTAGATCACACTAGATCACACTAGATCACACTAGATCACACTAGATCACACTAGATCACACTAGATCACACTAGATCACACTAGATCACACTAGATCACACTAGATCACACTAGATCACACTAGATCACACTAGATCACACTAGATCACACTATATCACACTAGATCACACTAGATCACACTAGATCACACTAGATCACACTAGATCATACTAGATCATACTAGATCACACTAGATTACACTAGATTACACTAGATCACACTAGATCACACTAGATCATACCGGATCACACTAGATCACACTAGATAACACTAGATAACACTAGATCACACTAGATCACACTAGATCACACTAGATCACACTAGATCACACTAGATCACACTAGATCCCACTAGATCACAGTAGATCACACTAGATCACACTAGATCACAATAGATCATACTAGATCACACTAAATATTCACTAAGCCGTTGTCATGGCTACCGATTAGCTACCGAATTCGTGGTATCCTTTTAAAAATTGATGCCCTGTTTTTATTTCAAACTACGAGTACAAACAGATTTAATTGAAGCCTGCTAAACACACCGCATCTTTTCTGTGTATCACCATTTGCCTTCCTGGATTATACTACTTGAAAAATGCCTTTGTAACCTAGGGGATCCCTCTGATCCCCTAGAAATCTACACAGTGCAGTGTGTAATTCAGTCTCTATCTTTCCCAGTTGCCCTGGTGAGCTTCATCAATTATTTCCTAGGCAACCAGCCGCGTACGCATCGATAGCTGTACAGGAAGTTTCCTGATCACTTCTCTGTTCTAATTAATGCAGCACCATCACGGAACAATAGACTAAGTCACAGAGGAGATTGGGATATTGATTGATCAAGAGGAAAGGGATAGGCAAGGAATGGAGAGAAATGGGAGAAGGGATCTCGGAAGGGGAGCAGAGAAGAGAGAGTAGAAAAATTCCGATGATGGAATGCAAAACTCTTTTTTGAATGCTTTAAATTTCAATTTTGAAACATGAAACAACAATTATAAACGTCATGTTTTCACTCTGCTACTTTGTGCGACCAGTCAGTAGGCTAAGTCAGCGCACGACAATCGAAATTTATTCCTACAAGCTAAACGTACTACAATAGCTAAATTTTGAATTGAAATTTTCAGACGCCAGCAAACGCGAGATCGACAAGCTGCTGCGCACGCACGACAAGGAGCTGGTGAAGCTGCAGAATGAGCAGGATCAGCAGCGTCATCAGCAGCGGGAAGCCTTTGAAAAAACCCTGCGAAAGCGTCGCGAGGCGCTCGAAAAGCGTTTGGCTGACGATCGACGCGAGAGAGAAGAACAACGCGAACAGGAGAAATCGGTTGTTAGGGAGATTCTCAATCAGCAGTTGGCCATGTCCGACGAGGAGCGTGAGAGGATTATGCGCGATCACGAGAGGAACCTGTCGACGATGGATCAGAACCTCACGTCCAACAGGATCCGACAGCAGAGGCTGCTTGAGGAAGCCTATGCCAGGCGGAAGGCGGCGAGTCTGAAGGCTTTGGAAGCCAGGCAGAGTGCTGAATCGGCTAATAAAGCCAGGAGACGGGGTGAGAAAGTCTGGTAGGCTGTTTGGCGCGGTCGTGAAGCTGGATGTTTTAGTTATAGAATCTGTGGAAGATTTATGATGAAGCTGGAAAATTTAGGATGAAGCTAGAAGATGTAGGATGGAGCTGGAAGATTTAAGATGAAGCTGGATAATGTAGGATGAAGCTAGAAGATGAAGCTGAAAGATTTAGGATGAAGCTGGAAAATGTAGGATGAAGCTAGAAGATGTAGCATGAAGGTAGAAGATGTAGGATGAAGCTGGAAGATGTAGGATGAAGCTGGAAGATGTAGGATGAAAATGTGGAAAGTGTAGGATGAAGCTGGAAAATTTGGTACGATTAAGCTGGGACATCCAGTGGAAGCTGGTGATGAAGCTTGTGAATTTAATTGAGAAAGCTGAAAGATGTTGTAAGATGAAGCTGAGAGGCGTTGAAGTATGCAGCTGCGTGGTTTAGTTAATAAAGCTAAAAACCATTATAATGACTCTCGCTCAACGCTTCAAACTCCTCTCAGGTGCTCGGTACAGCGAAGACGAGGATGAAGATGGCGGACAGTCGGGCAAAGAGGCCGCCAAAGACATGATTAAACAGGCCGCAGACAGGCTAGAAGTGATGCGCGGTGAAGAAGTCTCGCTCGAAGATGAGATGAAGGAAGTACAATTGCAGATGCTTGAGGAAAGAGCGCAGCAGTTGAAGGAGCAGGAGGAGCGACTGGCGGCTGTTGTTGCTCAGCTTCAGCTGGACAAGGCTAAGGAGGTGAGTAACAGGTGGAGCTAGATTGCCAGAAGAATCTTTCTTTACTAAGGGGCGCCAGCATTCAGCAAACACCAACGCAAGGCACAATAACATAATTGCTAATCATTTCAGATGGCCAAAATCGAGGAGCAACAGAAGGCTATCGCTGAACTAAAGCTCAGCCTGATAGATGACCTCACAGATCGGCACATCCTCAGCGATGATCGCTGCAAGCAGATTCTGCAGGATCACGAAGAACAACTTGAGATCCTTCTCACTAAGAAAGAGAAGGAACGGGAGCGTCAGCAGAGGGTGAGGCCCTTCGGATAATTGCTTTGCATACACGCACACACTCCCTCTTCTGAGTGGCTATTTTTAGCTCCAAATGTACATCCAGCCCAAGGCTAATGTGAATGTACATTAAAAGTCGGAAAGGGGTAAAACGTTGTTCCTCTTACCCCTTTGCCAAGTCCGTGCCTAAGTTGTCTATCGATCTTTCCCCAACGTGCATGCCATGTGTACATTAAGATCTAAAAATAGAAGTTGAGAGGAGAGACGGACCGTTTTAATTTTTGTACAACTCGTAAAACCCCAAATTGAAGGTTTTTGAACCAGAGTTTTATTGCCCTTTTTGACCCAAAGTAAAAATTTTAAGTCTCGTAGCTTAACCAGAAGCGTAGAAGTTTCTCATCGTCACAGCCCTAAATCAGTTGATCACCATGATTTCCAAGAATATGAACAAAGCTTACTACGAGCTACATCATCATCTAATAAACCATTCTCCAGAAAATGCAAGAAGCCATGGAGCGACGAATCACAAAGAAGCAGGACCAGCTGATTCGCGAGCAACGCACCGCCCTTGAAGAGTCCCTGGCTGGGGTTAGTCGGCACGATAAGGTGGCTGCTCAGCTCAGACGGGCCATGATCGAGACCAGACAGGCTGCTGAGACTGAGAAATTCCGCAAGCAGCTGGAATGGGAGATGGACCAGAATCTGCAGGAGAGCAGGCGCAAGTATAGGCAGAGGATACAGGAGATTCTGCAGCAGGAAGAGTTCAAGTGAGTTATTTTGCGACATTGTACTTTTATGGGCAGGTATTGTAAATGTATGACGTAAGATTTGCGATCTATAGGCTTGGAGATGATAAAGAAATCAAATGAAAAGGAACAAGAAGCAAATTATGAAAAGACAGAAGACAAGCAGGAACTAACAGAAAAGGTCAGCCAAGTAGAATAGACAGAGTAGATAGACATTTAAAGTAGACAGACAGACATGTAGTAGACAGGGAGACAAACAGAGAGACAGACAGATAGACAGACAAGTATATTAGTAGAGTAGACAGGCAGGCATGCAGAGTAGACAGGCAGGCATGCAGAGTAGACAGACAGGCATGCAGAGTAGACAGACAGGCATGCAGAGTAGACAGGCAGGCATGCAGAGTAGACAGACAGGGCATGCAGAGTAGACAGGCAGGCATGCAGAGTAGACAGACAGGCATGCAGAGTAGACAGACAGGGCATGCAGAGTAGACAGGCAGGCATGCAGAGTAGACAGACAGGCATGCAGAGTAGACAGACAGGCATGCAGAGTAGACAGGCAGGCATGCAGAGTAGACAGACAGGGCATGCAGAGTAGACAGGCAGGCATGCAGAGTAGACAGACAGGCATGCAGAGTAGACAGGCAGGCATGCAGAGTAGACAGACAGGCATGCAGAGTAAACAGGCAGGCATGCAGAGTAGACAGACAGGCATGCAGAGTAGACAGGTAGACAGGCAGGCATGCAGAGTAGACAGACAGGCATGCAGAGTAGACAGGCAGGCATGCAGAGTAGACAGGCAGGCATGCAGAGTAGACAGACAGACATGCAGAGTAGACAGACAGACATGCAGAGTAGACCGACAGACAAGTAGAGTAGGCCGACAGACAAGTAGAGTAGGCCGACAGACAAGTAGAGTAGACCGACAGACAAGTATAGTAGACAGACAGACATGCAGAGTAGACAGACAGGCATGCAGAGTAGACAGGTAGACAGGCAGGCATGCAGAGTAGACAGGCAGGCATGCAGAGTAGACAGGCAGGCATGCAGAGTAGACAGGCAGGCATGCAGAGTAGACAGGCAGGCATGCAGAGTAGACAGACAGGGCATGCAGAGTAGACAGGCAGGCATGCAGAGTAGACAGGCAGGCATGCAGAGTAGACAGACAGGCATGCAGAGTAGACAGACAGGCATGCAGAGTAGACAGACAGACATGCAGAGTAGACAGACAGACATGCAGAGTAGACAGGCAGGCATGCAGAGTAGACAGACAGGCATGCAGAGTAGACAGACAGGCATGCAGAGTAGACAGACAGGCATGCAGAGTAGACAGACAGGGCATGCAGAGTAGACAGACAGGCATGCAGAGTAGACAGACAGACATGCAGAGTAGACAGACAGACATGCAGAGTAGACAGGCAGGCATGCAGAGTAGACAGACAGGCATGCAGAGTAGACAGACAGGCATGCAGAGTAGACAGACAGGCATGCAGAGTAGACAGGCAGGCATGCAGAGTAGACAGACAGGGCATGCAGAGTAGACAGGCAGGCATGCAGAGTAGACAGACAGGCATGCAGAGTAGACAGACAGGGCATGCAGAGTAAACAGGCAGGCATGCCGAGTAGACAGACAGGCATGCAGAGTAGACAGACAGGCATGCAGAGTAGACAGGCAGGCATGCAGAGTAGACAGACAGGGCATGCAGAGTAGACAGGCAGGCATGCAGAGTAAACAGGCAGGCATGCAGAGTAGACAGACAGACATGCAGAGTAGACAGACAGGCATGCAGAGTAAACAGGCAGGCATGCAGAGTAGACAGACAGGCATGCAGAGTAGACAGGTAGACAGGCAGGCATGCAGAGTAGACAGGCAGGCATGCAGAGTAGACAGGTAGGCATGCAGAGTAGACAGACAGACATGCAGAGTAGACAGACAGACAAGTAGAGTAGAACGACAGACAAGTAGAGTAGGCCGACAGACAAGTAGAGTAGACCGACAGACAAGTATAGTAGACAGACAGACATGCAGAGTAGACAGACAGGCATGCAGAGTAGACAGGTAGACAGGCAGGCATGCAGAGTAGACAGACAGACAAGTAGAGTAGACCGACAGACAAGTAGAGTAGACAGACAGACAAGTAGAGTAGACCGACAGACAAGTATAGTAGACAGACAGACATGCAGAGTAGACAGACAGGCATGCAGAGTAGACAGGCAGGCATGCAGAGTAGACAGGCAGGCATGCAGAGTAGACAGGCAGGCATGCAGAGTAGACAGGCAGGCATGCAGAGTAGACAGACAGGCATGCAGAGTAGACAGGCAGGCATGCAGAGTAGACAGGCAGGCATGCAGAGTAGACAGACAGACATGCAGAGTAGACAGACAGACATGCAGAGTAGACAGACAGACAAGTAGAGTAGACCGACAGACAAGTAGAGTAGGCCGACAGACAAGTAGAGTAGACCGACAGACAAGTATAGTAAACAGACAGACATGCAGAGTAGACAGACAGGCATGCAGAGTAGACAGGTAGACAGGCAGGCATGCAGAGTAGACAGGCAGGCATGCAGAGTAGACAGGCAGGCATGCAGAGTAGACAGGCAGGCATGCAGAGTAGACAGGCAGGCATGCAGAGTAGACAGACAGGGCATGCAGAGTAGACAGGCAGGCATGCAGAGTAGACAGGCAGGCATGCAGAGTAGACAGACAGGCATGCAGAGTAGACAGACAGGCATGCAGAGTAGACAGACAGACATGCAGAGTAGACAGACAGACATGCAGAGTAGACAGGCAGGCATGCAGAGTAGACAGACAGGCATGCAGAGTAGACAGGCAGGCATGCAGAGTAGACAGGCAGGCATGCAGAGTAGACAGACAGGGCATGCAGAGTAGACAGGCAGGCATGCAGAGTAGACAGACAGGCATGCAGAGTAGACAGACAGGGCATGCAGAGTAGACAGGCA
The DNA here is from genome assembly GCA_002269645.1 of Macrostomum lignano. Lineage (NCBI taxonomy): Eukaryota > Metazoa > Platyhelminthes > Macrostomidae > Macrostomum > Macrostomum lignano. The sequence goes on along the minus strand of NIVC01003013.1, from coordinate 17,254 downwards.
GGCATGCAGAGTAGACAGGCAGGCATGCAGAGTAGACAGACACACAAGCCTCAGACAAAGGAGACAGAGCATCACGGACACGCCACCAATTCCAACGCAGATTCATCGGCATGCTGGCAGAGCTGGGGAGGTTCTCGCACAACCAGCTGCTCGAACTGGTGTGCGCGCTGTTCCCAGCCGCAGTCGCGAAGATCTTGACCAGGTGGTGAGCAAGATGCTGCCTAAAGAGCCAGCGTCAGGTGGCAAGCGACCAGCTCGAGCTGGCGACGAGGCGGCGGCCCAGGAAGCTGAAGAGCGAACCCAGCTGATGCTGGAGAAGAGCATGAAATTCCGCAGCGCGATGCTGGGCGGCACAGTGGACGCACTGCTGGCCATACAGAAGCTAAAAAAATCGCCAAAGAGGTAAAACTGAAGTTAATGCCTTGCTTTGTGAAATCTGTAGTAAATTAGTTGGTTGCATGAGCAGCAGGTAAGCGCAATCCACTCAGCAATCCTCATGGCTGTAAAGCGCACGAAAAGTTGAAATAAATCGATGAAATAAATCATAACTAATTCACTGATTTCACTTTATTAATTCTATCGCATCGCTTAACACTACCGCTAGCCCAGTAGTCGGGCGCATTCACAGTCAGTGTTGAAGTTAAGCAAAGTTGGTTTTGGTTAGTCACAGTGAGCAAAGTGGCAAAACTTTGCTGAGATCCAGCTAACCATACTGATATAGGGTAGCAGTTTTGAGCTACGGTAGTATTACATGAAGTACAGAAATACAGAATTACTTTCGCCGAGGCCGATATGTATCGAAAAACACATTGTAAAATGCGTCTAAATTTGAAAAAAATTCCGTTTCCAGAAAAGCCGCTGGCGAGCTCAAAGCGATTCCGTCCAGCTACAACTCCGAATCGCTCACGCCCATAGACGGTTCGTACGACAGGTCGAGTTCCTCGGGCCAGCGGCCGTCCAACAGTCGAGGAAACGACTTGCCTCCGCTAGACGACGAATTCAGTTCAAAGAAATCCTCCGGCAAAAAGAAGAAACACCTTCCGCCTTTGAAACCGGCCGTGAGACGCGTTGACGAGACCCTATCAGACGAGTCCTTCTGAGCTTTATCATCTTCACACTAATCGATTTTTTCGTCTCGTCAGTTTCTTTAGTTTATATTTATCTAAAATTTTGGATAAACTGTAGTTACACGATTATTGAACGATTGAGAGCAGCGCTTCTAATGGTAAATCTCATTTGCGTTGCCACAATTACCTGGAGCAGAAAAACTAAATGGGTAAATTCCATGTGTGATGTTAAAAATAGATCAGGGAAACCCTCAGTTGTTGTAATTAGAACAAGAAAACCCTTAGCTGGTAAATCCCATGTGTTCTGCTATAATTAGATAAGGAAACCTTCAGCTAGAAAATCCCATGAGTGTTGCTATAAATAGATTAGGAAAACCCTTAGCTGGTAAATCCCATTTGTTGCTATAATTAGATCAGGAAAACCCTTAGCTGGTAAATCCCATGTGTGCTGCTATAATTAGATAAGGAAACCTTCAGCTAGAAAATCCCATGAGTGTTGCTATAAATAGATTAGGAAAACCCTTAGCTGGTAAATCCCATTTGTTGCTATAATTAGATCAGGAAACCCTCAGCTAGTAAATCCCATGTGTTGCTATAATTAGATCAGGAAGAATTCTATTGTCAGCGATTTATCACTAAACTACTCAAACAATAGAGATAAATTCTTTTCTGTGAAGTGAAGCGCAAGATGTTATTCATATCTTGTCTGTCTGTGATTTGTTATTGCTTATACTTATTGTCTATTTGATTAAACATGTGCATAGAAGCAAATGCAGCAGAGATTCGCTTATTTTCTACTTTGCACTCGTACCTACTATTTCTTAACTCCGTTTGACGTATTCAGGTTGTTTAATTGGCCGGATTATACTTGAAGTTGTACATTGGTTTCAAGATGGTTTTTTTGTTTCATTTCTTCTTCTTCTACATTCCTAAATTTGATGCAGCACTGTCTGACACACGACTTCCTCGACGATGCCTTATTAATGATTTATTTATATACTACATGTAATACTCTTGTGACTACGGTCTAATCACTTTATTGGTATTCCCCGCGCTATTTTTAGTAGGGAAATCCTCAACACGATCTTTTTTAATTAAAATAATATTTAGTAAATTTACTGATTTGAAATTGACTTCTGAAACATGTTCAACCAGCAGATCGCCTTTGTTGTGCATTCTGTACTGCCAAGATTATTTATATTTTTATATTTTTATAACCGCTTAAAATTCTTGAAAATAGATTTGAAAAGATAATTGTTAAATTTTAGAAATTTTCTTTTGCCTAATAACACGACTATTCGAATCACTACTCAACAGTGAATTAGATGGCGAGATGCTATTTATATGCATATTTAAATATACTGTTATTGTTTTATATTTACTGACTTAGCGTCCAAGCTTTGCCTAATTAGTCAGGAGATTGACTCTCAAACCTGAGACTACTTCTCTTGGTTTTTTATAGTAGTAGTACTAGTAGTCTGTCTGTCTGCCTGTCTGTCTGTCTGTCTGTCTGTCTGTCTGTCTGTCTGTCTGACTGTCTGTCTGTCTGTCTGTCTGTCTGTCTGTCTGTCTGTCTGTCTGTCTGTCTGTCTGTCTGTCTTTTTGTCTGTCTGTCTTAGTGTCTGTCTGTCTGTCTGTCTATCTGTCTGTCGGGCGCTGTAAAAGTCTGTACATCGGAAATCCATGCAAAAGAAATAGTTGAGTGTATTTTTCTAAAGCTTGAAACTCGCGCAGCTTCACTGCGGTAGAGAGAGCACGGGGCTCATTAAAATTCCTTATTATGCCTGGTTATGGCAGTGACTGAGCTGCTACAATATTTCTTTACCCCTCCTCTCTCCTGGTTGGTCGATGCTCACTAGTAGAGATTAGTGGAGAATCAAAATTTATGCTTGTAAACTCTGCCCAAGAGCAAGCACAGCCACTGGCTTCTTTTAAATAAGCCAACCAACCTTAGAATTTTTCATTCTCAACTCTGGCTGCTTTTTGGTAGGTCGCAGATGAAATTGCGCAATTTATACACACAGGACCCGACTTCAAAGACTCGAACAGCCGAAGCTATTTAAGCTGCTAGAGTTTTAGCTCGTATTCAAAAGCATTCCGAGAAGATTGTTTAGGAGAGAGAAAAAGAGGCAGACAAAAAGGCTCAATAAGAGAAAAATTTAGAAAGACAGTCAAAACTAGTTGAAAGAGTTTTCATTGCTTCTACTTTGCTCAGGCTGTGTGCGCGGCTCAATGAGAAGGGACGAGTTCCGCAGTGACTCAGGTATGCCGCTGGTTTGCTCTGCTTTTTTGGAACAGGAGAGGTCAGCTTTGAGGAGGGATGGATATAGGGAAGAGTAAAGGAGAGATGAGAGAAGGAGAGGGCAGAGAAAACGGAGGGATGGAGCGGAAGAGATGGATGGAGCAGACTGAGGGAGAGGATGAAGAAGGGAAAGAAGAGAGGGAGAGTGAATGAGAGGAGAGGAAAGGGTGAGAGAAGGAGAGGGGAGAGAAGGAGAGGGGAGAGAAGGAGAGGGGAGAGAAGGAGAGGGGAGACAGGGAGAGGGGAGAGGAGAGGGAGAGAGGGAGAGGGAGAGAAGGAGAGGACGAGAAGGAGAGGGGAGAGAAGGAGAGGGGCGAGGAGAAGGGAGAGAAGGAGAGGGGAGAGAAGGAGAGGGGAGAGAAGTAGAGGGGAGAGGAGAGGGAGAGAAGGAGAGGGGAGAGAAGGAGAGGGGAGAGAAGTAGAGGGGAGAGGAGAGGGAGAGAGGGAGAGGGAGAGAAGGAGAGGACGAGAAGGAGAGGGAGAGAAGAAGAGGGAGAGGAGAGGGAGACAGGGAGAGGGAGAGAAGGAGATGGGAAATAAGGAGAGGGAGAGAGAGATAAGGGAGAGGGAGAGAAGAAGAGGAGAAGAGGGAGAGAGAGAGGGAGAGGGGAGAAGGAGAGGGGAGGGGAGAGGGAGAGAGGGAGAGAAAGAGAAAGAGAGGGAGAGAAGGAGAGGAGAGGAGAGGGAGACAGGGAGAGGGAGAGAAGGAGATGGGAAATAAGGAGAGGGAGAGAGAGATAAGGGATCAGAGAAGGAGAGGGGATAGAATGATAAGGGGGAGGAGAGGGAGAATTTAGTTGCTTGAATTACGAGTATCAGAGTTCACCGAGTTCACTAAGATCCAAAATCCAACGCAGATGCAGGGGTTCGTATTATAATTTTCTTCTTCAAAAGCGCTTCAGTCTCAAAAGCCAACCAAAGAGTTTGCAAATCCAACCATAAAGTGCTCAATCACTTGACTGCCAGGCTGAGAGCAGATTAAAGATAATTTACGGATTAATTAGTGCGATAAATTTATAGTTGCTTGGACTCTTAGAAGGAATTTTGTGACCACTCTTGGTGTACAAATTGTCCTCATCTGACCCCGCGCGAGTTGCCTTCTCTTCTCTTTAGTTAGACCTTGCAGAATCTTCATTCTTCATTCATAGTGGATATCTTCATTTATGAATCCTAATTAAGTTTGGCCTGGGTTTAATCTGATCATTTTGTACTTAGCTAATTTAATTTTTGTTAGAAAACTTAAAGATCATAGACCTTAATGGGTTGATCATAGACCTTAATGGGTTGATCATAGATCTTAATGGGTTGATCATAGACCTTAATGGGTTGATCATAGACCTTAATGGGTTGATCATAGACCTTAATGGGTTGATCATAGATCTTAATGGGTTGATCATAGACCTTAATGGGTTGATCATAGATCTTAATGGGTTGATCATAGACCTTAATGGGTTGATCATAGACCTTAATGGGTTGATCATAGATCTTAATGGGTTGATCATAGACCTTAATGGGGTTGGTCATAAACCTCAATGTTTTGATCATAGATCTTAATGGGTTGATCATAGATCTTAATGGGTTGATCATAGACCTTAATGGGTTGATCATAGATCTTAATGGGTTGATCATAGACCTTAATGGGTTGATCATAGACCTTAATGGGTTGATCATAGATCTTAATGGGTTGATCATAGACCTTAATGGGTTGATCATAGATCTTAATGGGTTGATCATAGATCTTAATGGGTTGATCATAAATCTTAATGGGTTGATCATAGACCTTAATGGGTTGATCATAGACCTTAATGGGTTGATCATAGATCTTAATGGGTTGATCATAGATCTTAATGGTTGATCATAGACCTTAATGGGGTTGATCATAGACCTTAATGGGGGTTGATCATAGACCTTAATGGGGGTTGATCATAGACCTTAATGGGGGTTGATCATAGACCTTAATGGGTTGATCATAGACCTTAATGGGGTTGATCATAAACCTCAATGTTTTGATCATAGATCTTAAGGGGTTGATCATAGAACTTAATGGGTTGATCATAGACCTTAATGGGTTGATCATAGACCTTTATGGGTTGATCATAGACCTTAATGGGTTGATCATAAACCTCAATGTTTTGATCATACATGTAGATCTTAATGGGTTGATCATAGATCTCAATTGGTGGATCATAAACCTCAATGGGTGGATCACAGATCCCGGAAATTCCCTCGGTATTTGATTGATCCAAGACCAACGACGAGAGTAAAAAAATAAACAACTTCCGCAGCTATGCTGTTGTCAACGCTAATCCTGCTGCTTAGCAACCATTTCCTATCGGCTGACTCAACTCCAAGCATCGTCGCTGTCAATGAGAACGACGTGTTTAACTTCGATTTCACCTGGAGACCATTGAGACCGATGGCCAATGAGACTGTGCACTTTAGAGCAATCGGCACCGGACAATCGGTGATGCAGCGGTGGAGTCTGACTAACACCAGCTTCCGGTGGTACCGACAGCTTCCGTCTGCCGACTTCCGGCTGGTGCACGTCGGCAGGCGGTACAGTCGAAGGGCTTCGGGATACTTCGAGGGCCGATACCGGCTGAGTGTGCGAGTGTAAGGCTTAACTTAACATATAGTGACTGGCTAGCTACCGATATGTATCGATAGTGATTTTAGGCACTTAGAATTAAATGAAGGTTGTAGAGTTCCTTGTAGAGTTAAAGTGACCCAACAAAACAAGCTTCTAAGAAAAGAAGTGACCTACATAATAGAAGTAATAGAAGTAACCCTACTGAGGTTTTCAACGAAAAAGACCTACACGTAGTTGAGGTTTTCTTTAAAAAAGAAGTTCTCTAAGAATAGAATTTATTCAAGCTTAGTTTTCTGGCAAGAAAAGTGGACCTATAGTCAAATTTTCTTAGAAAAACCAGCTTGACCAAATTAAAAGTTGCGTATAGGAAGAATTAAGGAAGAATAAGTGACCAACTTAAGATTTCTAAGAATAGAAGTTACCTAACTAAGGTTTTTTAAGGACCTAATTAAGGTTCTATACGAAGAAAAGGACTCCCAAGGCCTTCAGAGAATATAAGAGACCTAACCTAGATCAGTGACCTTGACTAAGGTTTTAAGAGAATGCACTCGTAACTGTTCTAAACATTTTTAGCTGAGAAAATCATATCCAGTAGGAATCAAAAGTACATATTCTACATTATGCAACTGTCTGTCCCAATGACCTCGATCACCACTCAGAAACGGGCAGCCACAGCCAGAATCGGACTATCAACCTACCAGCTGGTCCAGGGTTGACATTGTAAAGTACATCGGCCTTCAACGCCGAATTCATTCGGCACTGATTGTGAAAAATCGCACGACGGAACATGGACGGGGACGCCGTATCGTGTGTCGATTCTGGGGCTACCCTCAGGTTGAGAGTCTCGAGTTCAGGCCGCCAACCTCGCCGCACTCGCCTGCCGTCTGTCGGACAATGTCCGGCCATTTTGAGACGATCGAAACCGAGCCCTACATTGACCTGGTGTCCGACTGCTCAACTGACACCCTGCCGGCTGGCGAGTACAGTTGCTACGGAAGAAATTCTGTTGGCGAGGGACGACTCAAGTGTCGTCTGGATGAAGGACAAGGGGAATTTCTGGGAAACATGACTCAATGCTGGGACACTCTAGCTGAAGATTCTAGCGTTGAGTCTAGCAGGAAAGTTTACAGGCAGATTGTTGCCAACAATGGATTAACAAGCCGGAATCAGTTGCCATGGCAACCGCATTTGGTTGCCTAGCGACAGCGTTTTTTGTTTTAATCATCTAGGCAAACTTTTTTTAAGATTTTTGATATGATATTTTATTATTGTTATTATTGTTAGAACTCTAGGTTAACAGGTGAAGTACTGTATCAACTATTATATTGAATATTGGATTGTAAAAGTATTGATTTTAACAAACTGATTACCTCATTTAAAAAAAAAATTATGTTCCTGTGAACACATTTTGTTCTATAATGGCTTAAACATTGTATACATGCAAGGTTGTGTATTATTTTATCTTGTCAATTAACTATAAGCTTTACTTGGCTAGATCATTGTTGCTTAACTTAGTGCTTTATACTTATACAATTAAACGTGTTCCAATATTAAGCTAATGGCCTCATGTGTCTTAACTTATCTCATGATTTTTCCTTATTTACAAGCGCAGAGAACTGAGAGAAGGACAACCTCAACCTTGATTGACAATTCCTCGTTTAATGCATAGATAGCAATAGTTGAGCTAGGCTAAATAATTGAGAGAGAGAAAAGGATTTGCTAAACATCAAAAAGCCAAAACGTCTATAAAATTAGAGCTGAGTGAATTTGAAATGTTGAGTTTTTAATAAATACACATTTTACCGTCCTGTTAAAATTAGACAACCATATTTCATCATTACTACTAAACAGTAGACGGTTTACTACACGCGCTCGATGCTGGAGAAAAAAACTAATTTTTTTCATAGATAGCTAAATCGATTATCCATGATCAATCATACATGTATTTTAGCTTAGAAATCATGAGAGATAGTGCTTTGTTGCTAAAAATTCCAAGTTAATTCCAGTTTAATTCGTCACAATGTTATAACAACTTTTTCGTCTGTGAGTCTGTATCTGTATGTTACCTTTCGTTTCGGCTTTGTTTCATTCTTACGACTTTGGTTGGAACTTTAAAGTCTTTATCTTTATGATTTTAATGTATAAGTATAAAAGACTGCTCTTCATCCCCCCATTCCTATTATACATTGCATTCCTAGATGAAAAAATCAGGAAAGCATTGGATGTTTAGATAGACTTCTGCTTTCTCCATTCTTGATATGCGTGGCCTAGTGGCCTAATGGATAAGGCGTCTGACTTCGGATCAGAAGATTGCAGGTTCGAGTCCTGCCTGGGTCGAAACTTTTGTAAAGATTTTATTTTTTGAGTAGAGTCTTTAGCATATCAAGCCCTCTCTAAATAATTTTGTTCCTCTCTAAACGATTCTGCGCATAAATTGTAGCAACTCATTGAAGTATTATATAGTGGTGCAATATCCGATATGTAGTGTAAGCAACTTTTTACACTGCAGTTAACTAACATTTGAATAATAACGGAATGCTGTACAGGCGTGCAGTTTGATATACAAACACTTCATGGCACAAGCGCGCAATTTGTAGTTACTAGCATAAACTGATTGATAAGTACATATGCACTTGATTTGACTCAAATCCAACAGATGAAAGGTAATCCGACTTGTATATTGGCTCCATACTCTACAGAGGTCGAGGGGTGGTTTCCTGTAGCCATTGCAGCCACTGACTGACTGACTGACTGACTTACTGACTGACTGACTGACTGACTGACTGACTGACTGACTGACTGACTGACTGACTGACTGACTGACTGACTGACTGACTGACTGACTGACTGACTGACTGACTGACTGACTGACTGACTGACTGACTGACTGACTGACTGACTGACTGACTGACTGACTGACTGACTGACTGACTGACTGACTGACTGACTGACTGACTGACTGACTGACTGACTGACTGACTGACTGACTGACTGACTGACTGACTGACTGACTGACTGACTGACTGACTGACTGACTGACTGACTGACTGACTGACTGACTGACTGACTGACTGACTGACTGACTGACTGACTGACTGACTGACTGACTGACTGACTGACTGACTGACTGACTGACTGACTGACTGACTGACTGACTGACTGACTTACTGACTGACTGACTGACTGACTGACTGACTGACTGACTGACTGACTGACTGACTGACTGACTGACTGACTGACTGACTGACTGACTGACTGACTGACTGACTGACTGACTGACTGACTGACTGACTGACTGACTGACTGACTGACTGACTGACTGACTGACTGACTGACTGACTGACTGACTGACTGACTGACTGACTGACTGACTGACTGACTGACTGACTGACTGACTGACTGACTGACTGACTGACTGACTGACTGACTGACTGACTGACTGACTGACTGACTGACTGACTGACTGACTGACTGACTGACTGACTGACTGACTGACTGACTGACTGACTGACTGACTGACTGACTGACTGACTGACTGACTGACTGACTGACTGACTGACTGACTGACTGACTGACTGACTGACTGACTGACTGACTGACTTACTGACTGACTGACTGACTGACTGACTGACTGACTGACTGACTGACTGACTGACTGACTGACTGACTGACTGACTGACTGACTGACTGACTGACTGACTGACTGACTGACTGACTGACTGACTGACTGACTGACTGACTGACTGACTGACTGACTGACTGACTGACTGACTGACTGACTGACTGACTGACTGACTGACTGACTGACTGACTGACTGACTGACTGACTGACTGACTGACTGACTGACTGACTGACTGACTGACTGACTGACTGACTGACTGACTGACTGACTGACTGACTGACTGACTGACTGACTGACTGACTGACTGACTGACTGACTGACTGACTGACTGACTGACTGACTGACTGACTGACTGACTGACTGACTGACTGACTGACTGACTGACTGACTGACTGACTGACTGACTGACTGACTGACTGACTGACTTCTCAGCGCAATTTTATATAGGAAAATAGAAATAGAAATCTTAGCGTAAAATTATATTACTTGATGTAACCACGCTCTGGTCGCGGGATAGGGCATGGGAACTTTTTCGTAAGTGCCTCCTATCCCGTGTACCCCCCTGCACAGAGCCGTCGAGACTCGGCCAGGTTTCCGACCAGGCCTGGAGACTCCCGCTCTGCTGCACCCCCCTGCTGCCTTGGTTCCGTCTCCCCTGCCGCCACACATGTCTTTCCGGAGCTCCCTGTCCCTCTCTGTACCCTCCCCTCTACCTTATCTCCCCTGCACTCCACCCTATTCTTCTGGTACTTCCCCTATCCCCCTCTTTTTGTCTCTCTCTGCACTCTTTTCCTGCGCTGTCCCCTCTTTCTCTACATCTACTTACAGTATGTTGTGTGCTCACCGTCCTCCATCCTTTCCCAAACTCCCAAACGGTGACGCAAGTCGTGTGACCCCTTCTTCCCCCCGATGACTCATCGATGACTCATCCCCCTCTCTTGCGCAACCTTTTCTCATGCCATTGTTCTCCTCCCCAAATTTCTCATGCGACACCCACCCCACCTCCGCTTCTATTGTTCTCGTTTTTGATTCTTTTGTTCTCTCGACCCCACCAATTATCACATTTTCTCCGATTTTCTCTTTCTTTTGTTCTCGTTTTCGCACCTAATTATCACCTTTTCTCCAATGTTTACTTTTCCATTGTCCTTGATTCTCCTCAATTATCCCCGATTTCCAATTCCTTTGTTCTCGACCCCGGCCCCATTGTTCTCAATGTTTGCTTGCGCAACACTTTCGCGACCACCCGCTGCGCCAATTATCCCCCCACCCCACCTCCGGATTGCGCAATTTCCCTATTTCTCATGTTGCTATGCCGGTCTCATGTTTCTCATCATGACTCATTCTGACGTCATTCGGCCGGCAGCCAGTTAGAGAGAGGGAGCCATGGAAACGACCTTGGAGCGGCGGCTGGGAAGGCTATAAAAGGAGGCGGTTTTCGGCATGAGAAGTCTCGGGGAGGTTTGGTTTTTATGACTTTGCCCTGTACAGTCCTCTATAGTCTAACTTGGCTTTTAGTGTACATTAGTACACTCCCTATTCAGGAAACTTATTTATATCTAGTGGCGTAAGAGCCTATTTCAATGGCTGAGGCGCCGGAATTACTTATCAAGTTAAGTTAAGTTAAGCATGAGAAGTCTCAACTTTTGCCCACCTTCGGGCTCCTAGTCTTTCTTTAGACTTGCCGTCAGACTGAGTTCTGACCCATTCGTCTATAAGACGAATCCCTGCCGGTCCGCGGTCTGTTACCGCCAAGTTATCTTCAGCTCCCCAAGTGAGCTCGCCTATCGGCCAGCGGTCTGACACCGCCCAGCATCATCAGCTTCGCCTGATCTACACCAGCGCCTCGTCGCCTCAGCGCATCGCCGCTTCACCATCTGCCTGACTGCAGCCTACAGCCGCCCTCGGTCACTCCGCCTCTCTCTCTCTCTGTGCAGCTGCCGGTAAGTTCCTGTTACTAAATTTGTGCTCTAATTGCCTTTGCTTATCCGGGGTTTGCCTATTTTCCATTGTCTGATTAGAGAGCTGAGCCAGTTGTAATACCGTATCTTTTGCTGTATTTTTACTTAATAGTGAAGCCGCCTAATTGCCTGATTATTTGCCTAAGGGCCGAATTATTAACTATTAACTAACCTCATCATTATTCACTCTTTCACCATCATTTCACTCATGGCTTGCTAAGCCTTTCTCCCGGGGTGGCAAAGCATAGGGAAGTTTGGGTAAGCTAATGGCCTCTCCCCGTGCAAAGCCTGCCTGTGAGTGCGTGCTGCGGGTGCGTGTGCGTGCAGTAGAGGGATTAGCGAGTCTTGGCACAGAATGGCAGTAGGAAGGTTGCAACCCCATGCTGACGCGTCCCTTCGCCCTGAGCAATCTAAACTGTAGACAGTAACATGTTCGCCTCATACTACTCTTAGTAATCAAGGTCGTAAGTCAGCCTCGCTCACAGCCACAAAGGATCCCCTGCTGAGAAATCCTCCAGATTGAGCCCAGAGTTCCCGATCATGCCCCAAGCAGAGTCCCTGTACTCGGCTGCATGTGTCTCCCCTGTTAGCCTAAATCTCCTGGTAACCATCCCAGGCGGGGCTCTAGCCTCGAGAGGTCTGGTAGAAAGATCCAGGTGCGCCAGGTCACATAGAGTGGTGGCAGCCACTCGGTCATACTATCATACTATGACCGAGTGACCAACTATTGCACCTTGGCTACAGGTGGGGTCCATGTGGGTCCTTGGCCCTCTGGTCACAAAGCGCTACCAAAGCTACCAATCATGTGGGCGGGACAGTCTGGTGCTGGAGGTCCGTCAGGTCATTGCCCGGTCATAGGCAGCCTACGGTCATTGCCCCTCTAGTCATGCGTTCGTCTCTCTACGGAGCGGACAGGCGACAAGGGCGGTTACATCATACTCTATAAAAGGTCGAAAGGTCGTTAATCACTTTGTCACTAAAATATCCTTAATCCCCTTCCAGTTCAACTCTCTATTTAAGAATGTTCTTGACAGAGGTTTCTATCGCTTATTTTTCAGCACAATGCTTGTCACCCTTGTCAGATTGAATGTGTCGTTATCCAGTCAGGATATTTTCAAGATGGAAATTTTGCAACTCCGCAAATTCCTGTAGTCGCCACTGGAATTTTTTGTTGCAATATTCAGAAAACAAAAGACAGAAGAAGTGAATTAGGGAGACAGGAGAGGTGGAGATGGTAGACAGGAGAGGTAGATATGGCAGGCAGGAAAGGTAGATATGGGAGACAGGAGAGGTAGAGAGGGGAGACAGGAGAGGTAGAGAGGGGAGACAAGAGAGGTAGAGAGGGGAGACAGGAGAGGTAGATATGGGAGACAAGAGAGGTAGAGAGGGGAGACAAGAGAGGTAGAGAGGGGAGACAAGAGAGGTAGAGAGGGGAGACAGGAGAGGTAGAGAGGGGAGACAAGAGAGGTAGAGAGGGGAGACAAGAGAGGTAGAGAGGGGAGACAAGAGAGGTAGAGAGGGGAGACAGGAGAGGTAGAGTGGGGAGACAAGAGAGGTAGAGAGGGGAGACAGGAGAGGTAGAGAGGGGAGACAAGAGAGGTAGAGAGGGGAGACAGGAGAGGTAGAGAGGGGAGACAGGAGAGGTAGAGAGGGGAGACAAGAGAGGTAGAGAGGGGAGACAGGAGAGGTAGAGAGGGGAGACAGGAGAGGTAGAGAGGGGAGACAAGAGAGGTAGAGAGGGGAGACAGGAGAGGTAGAGAGGGGAGACAGGAGAGGTAGAGAGGGGAGACAAGAGAGGTAGAGAGGGGAGACAGGAGAGGTAGAGTGGGGAGACAGGAGAGGTAGAGAGGGGAGACAGGAGAGGTAGAGAGGGAGACAGGAGAGGTAGAGAGGGGAGACAGGAGAGGTAGAGAGGGGAGACAGGAGAGTTGGATAGAGAGACAGGAGAGTGGAAGAAGGACCCATAAACCATATCTTCAGGGTTAAGCTGCTTGGAGACACCAGAATTGAGGAAACAAATGACGGTTCTCACGAATGCGGACTGTGCCGCAATATTGCAGCGGCCCGGTGAGTCACGCACTGCAGTCTGATAGCTATTCAACCAATCAAGTTGCCGCGCAGTTTGACAATTCAAAGTTGAGAATTGCAGCGCTGTGACTGGAGGGAGAGAGAGGGGGAGGGATTAGAGGGAGTGGGGAAAAGTCGGCAGCTAGTAAGGATTGGGCCAAAAGCTACCCTCCCCGCACTATTTTTTAGCTGCAACTGCAACAGCAACTGCAAGAAGTGCACCGGCCCTCCTTGCTCTAATCTCTCTCACTACTGTCTCTTGCCTCTGAGCCATTTTCAACAACAATTCATAATCCGATTAATATATATCATTGATTGAAACACGGTTTCTTTTTAGAAGCAAAATGAATTGCAACATGAAATAATTTTGCCATAAAAACGCTGGTAAGTGAAATGAAGTTCTTGTGCTAAGTTTTGTTTGAATGTGTCCAAAATTATGAGGTCCCGGTCAGTGTTCTGTTTTTAGTTAATTTTCCCACTGGGAATTTTCTATTGGTCATGCAGAGACTCGCTTGACCAGGAAGACGGCTCGGGCTGCCTCAGCGCGGTTTACTTAAAGCTAAAAAAGTTACCATCAGCAAACAGGGATACCGGCTGCTGGAAGCACTCGGGCAATGGATTGAGGCTTCTCATGTTTGGCTTTGCTGGGGGGATGGCGGCATCTCCACTGATGTTTGTGTAGAGTTGATTTAGGCAGGGGCTGCTTATGGGAGGCTGAATCAGCTGTTTTTCTTTAGCTCAGACTAGCTCAGAGAGTAGCTCAGAGAGTAGCTCAGAGTAGCTCAGAGAGTAGCTCAGAGAGTAGCTCAGAGAGTAGCTCAGAGAGTAGCTCAGAGAGTAGCTCAGAGAGTAGCTCATAGAGTAGCTCAGAGAGTAGCTCAGAGAGTAGCTCATAGAGTAGCTCAGAGAGTAGCTCAGAGAGTAGCTCAGAGAGTAGCTCAGAGAGTAGCTCAGAGTAGCTCAGAATAGCTCAGAGAGTAGCTCAGAGTAGCTCAGAGAGTAGCTCAGAGAGTAGCTCAGAGAGTAGCTCAGAGAGTAGCCCAGAGATTAGCTCAGAGAGTAGCTCAGAGAGTAGCTCAGAGAGTAGCTCATAGAGTAGCTCATAGAGTAGCTCAGAGAGTAGCTCAGAGAGTAGCTCAGAGAGTAGCTCAGAGAGTAGCTCAGAGAGTAGCTTAAAACATCCCCGATTGAGCCCTAGCTGACTTGAACAATAAGATTAGGGTTATATTCGAGTATCTGGCCATGAACGGCAAGCGGTACAAATTTCTGACAATCAATAACCATGTGCCGTAACTGCGGGACGAACAAACAATCTGTAAGACAGGAAATGCCAATGGAACCTTTGCCCCCTTCAAAGATTGATGATTCATTGGTGTCTTCCTTCCTGTCTTCTTCAGTCCGCATTGGGGCATCTCTTATTGCCGCCAGAGCTATCCACGGAAACAGTCAGGAATGATACTTGGCCCATTTCCTTTCCTGGCATCACAGAGATTAATCTTGGATTATCGTTGGGGATAAATTTCAACCATCGATTGGAGAGCGAGAAAAATGATTAATGAAAAATATGGCACAGTCATTTTTATTGTCATTTTTATCGCGGGATTGCGATTAATTTTGTTCAGTGATTGAATTGGCGAGAAGATGCTGAGAGGCGATGACGGAGTTGTCCTAATTGAGTGGCGAATTACAGTTTAAGGAAAATATCTTTGAAAATGTAGAAATGCTGCTTTTGATTGCTAATGACTCCATAGTACACTGTTCTTCATTCACTGGTCTGATGTAATCTAGATAGTCAGGCAATCACCCACTCACTCAAGTCAGTCAGTCATTCAGTCAGTCAGTCAGTCAGTCAGTCAGTCAGTCAGTCAGTCAGTCAGTCAGTCAATCAGTCAGTCAAAGAAACTGACTGCGTGCAAAATACAAGTGTACGAAAGCAGAATAAATCAAGTCTGTTTGCCTGCCTGTCTGTCTGTCTGTCTGTCTGTCTGTCTGTCTGTCTGTCTGTCTGTCTGTCTGTCTTAGTGTCTGTCTGTCCTGTCTGTCTGTCTGCCTGTCTGTCTGTCTGTCTGTCTGTCTGTCTGTCTGTCTGTCTGTCTGTCTGTCTGTCTGTCTGTCTGTCTGTCTGTCTGTCTGTCTGTCTGTCTGTCTGTCTGTCTGTCTGTCTGTCTGTCTTAGTGTCTGTCTGTCCTGTCTGTCTGTCTGTCTGTCTGTCTGTCTGTCTGTCTGTCTGTCTGTCTGTCTGTCTGTCTGTCTGTCTGTCTGTCTGTCTGTCTGTCTGTCTGTCTGTGTCTGTCTGTCTGTCTGTCCATCTGTCTGTCTGTCTATCTGTCTGTCTGTACTTAATCATAGACCATTCAGATCATGAAGAACTAAGTCCCATATAAGAATGATCTCACACCCAGTTTCTATTCGATCCCATAGTTGGAGTGAAGCAGATTTTGGCCTTCGAGAAGAAACCGAACTCCATAGGCGAGAAAATGTGAGCACAGGAACCACCGATTCCCTGACAGCAGTCACAGCAACCTGGGAGCCCTCCAGATGGTAGTGTGACGGCCATTCTGCACCGCTTGGGCAGAGAGGGTTAAAGATTGACAGAGAAGACAGCAGGGGGAGGGGGCGTCGGGGCAAAGGCACAGGCAGGCAGTTGAGTAGGGAAATGAGCACAGACAGAAGAATTTCTCTCTGATGTGCGGCCACCTTAAGTGCCACCTGTTGGACTTCCACGCTAAGATTCATGCGATGGTCCTGCGCGTTGGGAATGGATTTCTTAATGTCATCTCAGGTAGCGAGACTACATATGTGAAGAAAAGTGTGCTGTTGAGGCCAGGAAAAAACTACAGTAGCTCAGAGTAGCTCAGAGAGTAGCTCAGAGAGTAGCTCAGAGAGTAGCTCAGAGAGTAGCTCAGAGTAGCTCAGAGAGTAGCTCAGAGTAGCTCAGAGTAGCTCAGAGTAGCTCAGAGTAGCTCAGAGAGTAGCTAAGAGAGTAGCTCAGAGAGTAGCTTAGAGAGTAGCTCAGAGTAGCTCAGAGAGTAGCTAAGAGAGTAGCTCAGAGAGTAGCTCAGAGAGTAGCTCAGAGAGTAGCTCAGAGAGTAGCTCAGAGAGTAACTCAGAGAGTAGCTCAGAGAGTAGCCAGAGTAGCGCACAGAGTACCTCAAAGTAGCCCAGACAAGCTCCTTTCAGAGTAAAAGCTTTCCTCGTCAACCGGCAAGGTGTATGCCACTTTTTGTACTAAAAATATCCCAATCCATACCGTTTGCCCATGCAGCCCGCTTTTTAAAGAAAATCGTTTCTCAACTCAACTCAACGACTGGAAGCAAGTCATTGGCAAAGCACGAAGGGGGATTCTGGACAGGAGCGGGTTGGGGTCTGTTTGGGTGGGTATCGGAGAAAGTGTGGATGAGGGGTACTTGTGACGCCAAAAGCTACCGTGCCAGACTCTCTCAGGACTACATGCCAGTTCTCCTGGGGGGGGGGGGTTGTGTAGAAAAAATGGAAGAGGAAAAAGGAAATGGGATAAAAATCAAGCCGACAGTTGCCGGCCGATGTCTGGGGGGGGGGGGGGTTGCATGGGGATATTATATAGTGCGCTTTCGCATACAGCCGCAACTGGGATTCTTCTCCCCTACCGTTAATTAACGCCTTGGGAA